>JBBPRI010000114.1:0-57967 GCA_038092955.1 Boletus pseudo-olivaceus | reverse complement strand
AGATTAGATAAGATAAAGTGAAAATATTATATCGTAACAACAGGCATGCTTACTTGGGATCAATTTCGACGAATTTAAGGATGGGCCTGTAGATATTGCAGGTACCCGGCATCATGTATTACCAGGCATATTACTAACACTCGTCTTTAGGAACCGGTCATATCATCCGAGTAGCTTCCGCTGTCAGGAATCAAGATCCACGGGTGGGCTCGCGGCTTTCAGTAGCTGTCCCATGGGGGAACACTGAGTGCGCCAAAATCGGTACCATCACACCAATGCTAGCACAACATCCAGATCACAAGTATTTCCAAGGCGATGCGCTGATAGCAAAACATGGGGACAAAGTCAAGCTCAAGGGCCACGTCATTTTAGCTCACGCTTCATCAAACTCAGAATTTTCCGTCGGGCGTGTGATTGAAATACTGATTGATGATGCCCATCGTTGTGTCATCACGCATGTCGCTGTTCAACTGTTCGAATTTGAGCTGACATTGCACCCTAGTCTCCACGTCCTGAGGCTGCGTTTGACTGATCAAAAGGTTGTCATACCTTGTTCGGTGAGCTTACTGATACCCCTTCCATCTTGCGAAACATTCTGATTCTTCGAAATGCAAGGGCATCGTATGTGCTGTGAATCTACAGCACAACTGTACAGACTCGAAGTGCATTGCACTTTCACATTGCACCATCCAGCAAGAAAGGGTCTCAACAGCACGAACAAGAGCTGTAGTCCGTCACGAGGACACCCCAGATCACTTTCTCAACACCTTCTCCATTCACAACTACGGGTTTATTCGTGCCGCATTGCCTGTGTCCTTGCGAGAAACTCCATTACGCGTTGCAGCTCAGGACATTGAGAAGGTTCGCAGGCTGGCAACTCAGCAAATCCGACAGAAAAAAAACCAGCGCCCATCCAGTCCTGTTCCTGTGAATATGGGTTTGGATGATGTTGCTTTGGCTCCCGTATTCGATAAACCATCAAAGCAGAAGCAGAAGCAAAGGCAAAAACAAACCAACACGACAGCCACAACGCGCCAGTCCAACTTACGGGCGGTCTCTGTGCAGCCCTCCCCAACCCCTCTTCAAACCAACACGCCAAGCGACCAGATCCCTTGTTTGATCACATCTACGACATCTTCCTCCGTGGCTCATGCGCATACTCCATCTGCGGTGTCTAGTGTTTGACTACCGCCGCCCTCCATTCTGGACACCCAGTCTGTCTCGTCACCATTCAATGGTTCAACCCCTCTTTCGTCCACATCCATGGCTCGTGCTCCATCTGAAATGTCTCGCGTTCCACTACCTCCCAGCCTGGTCACCCAGTCCATCTCATCGCCATTTAGCAGCTCGACTCCTCTCTCAACCACACCCACAGCACCTCCATTTTTCACTCACACTACATCCACGGTGTCTAGTATTCCACCCGCACAGCCGCACCCCACCCCGGTCACCCAATATGTCGCGTCGTCATTTAGCAGCCCAATCCCTCTTCCGATTGCGTCCACAACATTATCTTCGGTCCGCACTCCATCTGGAGTGCCTAGCATTCCACTACCATATCCCCATCTCGCACCGGCCACCCAAATGAGTTCAGTGCACTATGTAAGTATCCCATGCGGTCAATGGGTTTCATGTTCTCATTACTTGTAGTACCCTTACCCAACGATGGTACCACTTCCTGAATCTCCCGCCCCAGCAGCCATGATGGCCACGATGGCCACGACACGCCAATTTAACTTGGTGGTTTCCCAAGCAGCTCCACTTTCGCCATACAGTCCCCCGGTGACCCATTATCGTCCTGGACCTGCTCAAGGGCAATTCGACTATTATATGCAGTCTTATACCACTGGACGACAAAATGATGCTCATTTCACTGCGCCCAGCGGGCATCAATTTTACTATAATTCACAGCCTGCACCCTATAGTACTACAACTCCGTATTACCCTTCCTCGTAAATAATCTTTACAATGAGGCCTTCATTCAAACGCTGTGTGAACAAAGTTTTATACGTAAAATTAGTGGCGAAAGCAATGTGAATTTTGTTTTGCTTAAATCCATGCCAGAGTGGAAACGCTCGTTCCTCAGAACTTCCAGTCGCCATGTTCCGGCAATACCAGTTGCGGACGACATCTGGCTCTAGTACTGGTCGTTCTCCAGCTTCTCGCGCTACTTCTTCTGGCATGAGCTCTAGAGCTTCAGCACCTGCCTCTAGACTGCGTGATTCTACAACCACTTCATCTCTTGCTGGCTTTGGACTCGAACCACCTCCTAGCTCTCAACCTCGTCGTCGTGCCGGTTCGGAATCATTATTGGACATTGAAGAATAGATTTCTGCAGGTGTTCGCCGCCGAAGGGACTCCCAGGATCATGGCAACGCACAACTCAGTCCTCGGCAGATGAAACGACTCAAGACGTATGCCAAGGACTTATGCAATGAGCTCGAGATCCCTGAGAAGAAACTGTTTGATTTCATTGAGGCAGGTCCCATTCGTTGTAAGCTTATCATCCATCCATCTGAGTCTCGCCGATACCATCAGTCCGGCAATGTGTACTTTATGCTCGTCAATATGAAAGCTTCACTCGTCAAGTACGAAAGCAACAATCAAGCTAACGAATCCAAATTGCTCCTCGAGACGTTAACTTCAAAGGACTTCGAAGTATACGTTTGCCTATGGTATCCAGTTAACCCCAACTGACTATTTGTTCGACAGATTGCCCTCCACAATTGCCTCCTGGCTTGTTTACTTTCGCCGAACCTGACTGCGTATGTGACGGACACACAGCGCCAAATCATGGTATGTTTCGGAGTCTCCTCTGACTTGAGCGGCATGCCTTATCACTAACCTACTCGTCGATCACATTACACGCAGGATTTCATCTTCAAGCATCAAAACGTATTCAAGATTCCGACGGGTGTTTTCGAAGACTCCGAGCTCAAGGCCAACCTCCGTGCAACCGTATCTAGATTGCTTGCGACCATTCACTCTCATTTAAAGACACAGGTATGTACGCTCGGAGCACTAGCAAGCCCAGTTATCGGGTTTACTGACGATGCTACACAACTAGTTAACCCTGTCCATTTCCAAGAAGACATGCATCATTGATGTTACGAAGTCGTTGGCATGGCTCAGTTCGGGAATGGAGGTGGATGCTGCACACTGGAATAGACTCGCCTTTCTTGTAAGTGAATTTGCACGAAACTCAACGAGTACTACTAATGTATCTATGCATCCTTCAGCGCCACTGCCTGCGTATTTTCCTCATTGGTACCGGCGATCTTAAAAGTATCCCTTTTCAGGCTTGCTTCACCCCCAGTATCATATTTATGCTTAAGCCGGACATGAAGGAGAAGCTGGAGGGGCTTGGTATCAACATCCAGAGTATGACGGAGGAACTCCTTCGTGTCGGCGGTGCTTCCGAGCCAGCGACCATCGAGCAAGACCCCGAGTCGGCCCAGAATGACACGGCAGCAGGCACTTACAATTTCTCTGATACGGGCGGTTCGGGGCCAATGGGCAATGAGCCAGGCGATTCCGACGCCGACTTGGACCCAGACACTGATGGCATTCCTGACATCGAGAGCCCTGAGCAAGAGATTGACGAACTCGGTGAGGGCGACTCCGGGTTCAGGCTCAACGGCAAAACTGCTATCTTTACCAGTAATAAATTCTGGAATTATGTCGATTACATCCTCAATGTTTTGCACGCTCACAAGGAAGCCGGTACGAAGGACGAGTTCGAGAAGGAAGTCACCGGGTGAGTCAGATACTCAAATGACCGCCGTTGGTCAACACACTGACGTTTGATTCATAGTATCATGGTACAAATATTTCAAGCCAATCTTATGGATTGTCCTGGCCGCAAGAGAGCGACGAAATTGTCGGTGGTGAACCCCCCATGGCAGAACACCATAGAGCATGAACTGATGTGGTGATTTCATTCATTTCCGCTCCCGGTCTTTTTCTATGTATACTGTGTTGTCGCCGCATCTTCTTAATACAATCTACTACATATGATTTATGATTTGTGTGACCAATATTGGTGGAATTGTGTGGCACATATCTGCAAAAGCACCCATCCTGTATATACGACCAATGCATAGGTGGACATGTCGAGCGATGGTGTGTGTTGTACAGTTTCGTCGACTATTCGCCGACATCGGGCAGAAGATATCAAACGTATATCTGGGCCATACATATACTGTACATCTTAGTCAATTATTCATTAAGATTGGGCAGGGGATATCCAGCCTACACCCGGATAACAATATAAAGGTATGATTTATTTCAGGTCTAACGTAGAGGTTTAGCACAGACGATATGTACACTTGTGAGTGTTCGCATAGTGTCACGACGTTCAAATGGTGTGCACGATATGCCCTAACCCCGAGATCCTTCGCATAAAATTTCAAATTGTTTCCAGTAATCATGCCGGAATCCAAGACGTGTGTATAATTTAAATATCAGTTGTACATTTGTAAAAAAAAACGCCAGTTGTACAATTTTTTCAAACTGGCGTGTATAGTACGAGAGCTTGAGTAACTCACAATGCTATCCATACGGTCAGCTCTCCGCGACCCACAAAGCCCCTTCTTCACGACTATCCAACTTGATCGCTAGATCATCTCCACTTATGTTACTTAAGCAAGAGTCAACTACACAACATTCTGCGACAACGATGGCATGATGAAAACCATTCATGATCAAAGAGAGACATTTAGTTGGATATAGAGTCGGTGTAAACCATACTGGCAAAGTCAATCTAGCCGTTGCTGGTATCCTGCACCCTGTGGTAGCCTCGCTGCGGAATGGTACATTCGTAAGCACCACCAGATACACAACGAATGTGGACGTACAGAAGGTATGTGTACCCATGGATAGGTCGGGCTAGTCCCAGGCAGTCATCCACGAATCGTACCAAAACCAGGTAATACGGGGAAGGCGAGCGGTAGGTTCAAAGGTGCCAGCCATCCTGTTCTGATATCCCTGGAATGCATCTACAGGGCGCACTACGAGACGTCAATCATTTCAATGCTGGTGCTGATGATGGGCCAAGCTAAGCAAGCCGTGTCACGCAGCAAGATATGCCGAACATGCCGAATAATTGGAGAACCAACAAACTACTCATATATAGTAATATTATCATAGATAATCAACCAATCTAATCTCCCCACTGGACACGGTTCGCACACAATCGACCGTCACAGATAATAAATTTCAACACAATTTGATCGATTTCTGTATACAAAATTCCACTGGCCACGCTGCGGTGCAGTTGTACTACCTCCTAATACAATGATTGGATAGACAGCATGTACCCGAGACACATTAAAGACAGTTGGTAACGAATGACTGTCAGTTGGAGGTAGAATAAGTGTAGGCAGTGCTAGCAAAACCGACGCGTCCGTTCTTGGTATCATATACGCTGTAGTAGCGCTCCCTAAATGTGGCAAACATCAGCGTCTACGGTCACTGTGGACGAAAAACAAAACAATTATGGACGCACAGGAAGGTGTACCCAAGTATAAAGCCGAGGTCAATAGGGAGTTCTCCAATGTCGTTGACGATGAGGTAAACCAAACTAGAACTACCTCCGATAGCAGTGTTAAGTGCACGAGGCCAGATTTGCCCATTGGCCGTTAGCTCGTACGACTTGTGCCCGATGTTGAACCACAACGACTCCAAGTTGCTATATTGGTCGGCGGTGATACTGAACAGGCCGAGGGTAGAGTCCAGGACAGCGCCAGTCTTGTTCTGGTATGTCTGGAACGCATCTGTAGATCCCGACACAAGACATCAATGCTCTGTGGCGTGGCACTCGGGCTCAAGACGTCACTCACCACTCGCGATGAGGATGAGGGTGGTGCCAGTGTCGACGATACCAGCGGTCGACGACAGGATGGTCTCGTCACCGTATGCGATCGACGAATTGATACCCCAGTATGTGGATGCAGGCGATGTTGTCGTGAGCGGAACGTAGTCAACGGAGCCAGTGATGACGCTGCTGTCATAGCCACCAAACGTGAGCTCTCCGGTGCCGTCCGAATCGCTGATCGGTACGAAATAAGCACCAAGCACCTCCTCGGATATCGTTCCCTGTTGGAGAAGGTTGTCCGAAACCGTAGCGACCGTGTCGGTATTGCTGACCGTACCCTTAGTCATGTCGACAGGGCCTACACCAAGGATGCCATCAACACCGCCGAAACTGCTGGTTGTGCTAGCCACGCCGATAGACTGTTGGCCGATCACCAGATCAGGGCTAAGCGTGACGGTATCAATGCACTCCTCTCCAAAGAAATTTCCAGAGCCGTAAGATATCGACTGTGATCACCTTTGAGCTAGACGCAACGATATGGGGACATCAGAAACATACAACATTATTCCCTGTGTCATAACTGGCCGAGGTCGGGGTGTACGTCTGGTTCCCTCCCACCCATGTGTTAGAGCTTCCAGTGTCAATCAGAAGAGTGTCTGTGACCAGTCAGTTTCCGCATATACAATGGCAGCAGATCCGCGTACAGGTTGTTGCCGGACTGCCAACTCCGACCTGAGCGGTGTACATCACCCCCCCGTTTGCGATGCTAAAGGATGCACTGTTTTGGCCGAACTGGTGAGCCTGTGGCGCGACATGGGCACGAGCGCGGTCCGTCTCAGCAATGTTAAGGGTGCCAAACTCATTGCCATTGAACCTCGTCGAGAAAGCAAGCTTGGCCTTGCCGCTACGACGACTGACAGGACTCGCGTCCACGGCGGACAATGCGATGAATATCAGAGAAAGGAGTGTGTTAGAAGGGAACATGGTAGTTTTAAAGAGGGTCTGGAGAACTGGAGGTTGATCCCAAACTTTTAAAGACTTCACGATCGGTTATTCATGTAACTCGAAATGGGGAGCGTGTGATGCTTAATGGTTTCGAGTATATTATTTGGCTCCACTGTCGTCAGGAAGCGGGTATTACTCCGAGAAGCGGACAGATATGTGACACGACTTACCGGGGCGATGACACCATCGAGATTTGTGCTCTCATCGAACATCGCGAGGCGCAACTGCACATGTCCATAGGATTGGACAAGGTCACGGTCGGCTAGAAGACACCTTGTAAAGTTGTTCCGTTCGATGTTTGACCATGAGACCACCTCGCTCTCGGAGCATCTGCAAAGACGGTATACAACACCATCGCTTGACGGCTCTATTACAGGCCATTTGGAAGCTGTCATCGGAGGACAGTTGGTAGGGAAGCTGACAGTGTGCGTTCTGAGTCATTGATTTGGTGTACCGCATGGTACGACGTCAAAAACATTACTATTCCTCGACGGTCGATACAGCGGCGATAGCACCTAATAACAAGAACATATGATGATTACACTTCACTCAAAACCCGACCTGTGGTGCATCTGAACCGAATTACCCAAAGATATCAGACCCGCCCGACAGTGGCACGAGAGGTATACTACTCACTCAAGTGTTCCGAACCAAGCTCGAGGTTCTGTCGTGGCTTGTATCCACCGTCGTGCTCTGACAACGCCGTGTCACAGCCTGGAGTGTGTTCAACCGAGTTGAAGGCTGTTGCTGAGCTCGGTAGGAAATTTACGCTGCATAGCCACTGATACCCGACGTCCATCACCTAGGCCCCGCTTTCCCCACGCTTGTCCGAACAACCTCTCATCGCAGCTGCGACGTTTCAATGCTCAACACCACATTTCCATCACTACCATTTGCATGGCATCCTGGAATTAATTGACGAAAGCAGTACTGGTGGCCGAAAGCAAGCTCTTTGCGCCAGATCTATCTCTGACCATTTTTGAGATCTGATGGTTGGATTCGACGTCGCTTGACACGTCAAACTTGAAGCCTACTCCAGACATGCTCCAATTATCGTACGCGAACAGCCCAGCGCTCCAAAAATGAATACACAGTAACTGACAAGCCTGCCTAAGGATCTGTCGTGACTCCACTGCCAAGTTCTGATGGCCGATACCAAGGAAGATACCACAGCCCACTCAGTCGCTGAAAATATTGTGTGCAAGTCTGTACTCAACCCCAAGGGTAAAAATTAACACAGGCAATGTCATGAGTATCTTATACCAGTAGGATTCCGAGATTCCTCACATCTGACTTCCGGTAGCCAGCTGCCGTAGATGATGAACGGGTTGCCGAAATCCTGCGCGACTATCATCGCAAGAATATCACGAATAAGAAGACAATTAGCAAATTATTGACCCAGTGAGGCTAGTGTCACACGACGCCGCTCGCGACTTGGACTTCATGGAAGCCGTATGACATCACACTCATTGTCCACCACGGTCGAGCGCTAATTGGTCCTAGATCAAATGTCAAAAGATCCTGCACGCCCCCAAGGACCTGATTTGATCAAGGAGGGAATTGCATTTGATCGAGGTATTCATCTTAGTCGGGACTTCGTCACCAGTGAAATGCGTCACCATGATCCAGGTGGATTCGAGCTACGTGATCCCACAGCAAAGAAGATTACTCGTGAACTGCTTGTTGCCCTTGGTCCCCATCATGAATGGTCCGGTGACGGCCACGACAAACTGACAAGTATTGGCTTTCCAATCTGAGGAGTTTGTGATAAGTGGTCCAGGAAATAGCTCGGCCTATGGGTTGTTCCAAATAATCGCTTGAAGACTTCCATTGCATATCTTTATCTCAGCACGATCGAGAGAGTTGGTGGAATGCCTCTGTAGATGACAACAGACTGCGGAAGTGAAACAACCCAGGTTTTCAGCCTTGCGAACGCGCTGCGGTATGGTGTCGATCCATTCTGTATAAGGGCATGTCTAACTTAATCCAACAGCGAGGAGTTTGCCCCGCAATATTCCACTGAAGCCCTTCTACCTCACCATTTCTAAAAAAGCATCAGGAATATTGTCATTGAACGTGGCTGGTTATGCTTTCGTCTTCAGTGGGGTGCCAACGCCAAGTTATAGTGGGATGCTGGTGGGGATCTTCAACCCCACGGACCGCGAACACTAGTAAGTTTGCGAAGCTCGCTGGCATGTGTCTACTGATACATCCTTGCAACGACCTTGTGCAATGGTTGTGGTCAACCTTTGTCCAACACGAGTTCGATCATCTCAGGGATCGACTGAACAATCACCCAACTCGCTTTGATGCAGGAAAGAAATTACCATCGGGAGTTTCGCTAAACGTTGCCATTGGCAGAGGAATACGGCGGGAAGGACTGTTTACTCCCAGTTGATCTAACGGTCATTCAACAACTGAAGCAAAGCATTGGCGGCGAAGATTTGATTCGGTTTGTCCCTGCAGAATATGCTCGTCATGCAGAAGCTGTATTTGCTACCTTAGGTATCAATGCCATCACATCGAACAATATCTGGCATATACTCACTAAGATGTTACCTCTTCTATAGGTATAGACATATGTAATACTATCCGATGTGAATCCTATGAGCTCGGTTTCGTGGTCACTGCATACAACGTGTGTCAGAGAATTTGGTTAAGCTCAACAATAGCATCTAACATTCCTAACATTTCTTAACATTTCCTAACATGTCTGCAACAGAGTCACACGAACACATACCCGTCTCTCCGACCTTCAAGACATCTTGGGCGCACTATGCCAACGGTTGAACTGACGGACAAGGGGTCAACTAGGACGTACTGTACAGCGCCTGAAAACAGCGGATGAAAATGCGGAAACATACTGAGCGTGATGAAGAACTGTGAGCCGTTCGCGTTCCTTCGATGTTCCACTGTTCGCCATCACCACGCGTCCACGATGCCAGTGGGTACACCGCAACCGGGGGTGGATCTCATCCCCGAAGGGTTCTGGAGGGCCACACGTATGTGTGTCTTACCTGTGAAAAACGATACCTCATCGTTTCCTGCCAGTTAACGCAAGGTCAGACGCAGGTTGTGGAACTCGCTGCTGTATACATCTCCAAGGCCAAGTCACGACAGTGTTATGGAGTTCAATCCGGTATGCTTTTGGTCTTTCCTTGGAGCGCACCTCCATTTGAGCACACGAGGTGTCTTGTAGGGAGCCACGCGAAGTCGTGCATACTGCCTCTGACCAGAACTCGATATAAATCTCACCAGCGGTCGTGACGCAACCAGCTTTTACTGTTACGCCGGTGAGCTGCATAAGTGGAGAATAAGACTGCACAAAGGCGCTCACAACCTTTTCCGAGATCATCTTTGCTCCTGGAATTCTTGACTTGTGTTTTCCAACGGACGATACAGTGGCACGCCGACGGGTCAAGTGAAAGGAGAACAGAGACAGAATCACCGACGATGCTGAATACGGTGTACCGAGGCTCCCCAGTGACGATCTCGAATGACTTCGTCAATAACACCGTGCTCATCCATGACCTTTTGTCTGCTGACCTCTTGCATATCTGCCATCCCCCCTCCACGTAACCGAGATTTGTTTGTGCGAGGCCCTTGTTAAACATAATTTCTGTAGAAAAAAGTTTGGACTCAAGACCACTTTGCTCCTAATTGCTACGGGGTGATGAGTTTGGGATAGGACAAGTTGACAAGAACTGGCATAGTTTCATTTCCACGGAGATAGAGGTACGTATCCTCAAAGTTTAGGAGTGCAAGATCGTAGCGATCAAGGAGAAAATTGGACACGCCGCATCGGAAGTGTGCATGCATTGAATTCCACTGGTATCAAATGAAGCACAGGCTCCTACCACGATGATTGGATAGATAGGATGCACACGAGGCAGTTCGAACTGCATAATTGATAACGAATGACTCTAATAATTAGATACCAATCTAGTTGGATGTCGATGTAGTGTACCGAGTAGCAGCAAAACCGACGCGTTGGTTCGTGGTATCATATATGCTGTAGTAGCGCTCCCTGAAAAAATTGGCAAAGCATCAGCGTCTGCGATCGCTGTGGACGTAAAACAAAACAATCATGGACGCACAAGAAGGTGTACCCAAGCATAAAGTCGAGGCCAGACCCGGAGTTGGTTCCAATGTCGCTGACGATGAGGTAAATCGAACTAGAGCTACCTCCAATGGCAGTGTTGAGCGCACGGGGCCAGATCTGCCCATTGGCCGTTAGCTCGTACGAGTTGCTCCCGACACCGAACCACAACGACTCCAAGGTGCTATATTGATCGGAGGTGATACTGAGGAGGTTGGTGGCAGAGTCCGGGACAGCACCAGTCTTGGACTGATACTGCTGGAACGCATCTGCAGATCACGACATAAGACACCAGCGTTTTGTGGCGCGGCACTCAGGCTCAAGACGTCACTCACCGCTCGCGATGAGGATGAGGGTGGTGCCAGTGTCAACGATACCAGCGGTCAACGACAGGATGGTGGCGCTACCGTATGTGATCGACGAATCGATACCCCAGTATGTGGATGCGGGCGAGGTTGTCGTGAGCGGAACATAGCCAACGGAGCCGGTGGTGGCGCTGCTGTCATAGCCGCCAAATGTGAGCTCTCCGGCGCCGTCCGAATCGCTGATTGGTACGAAATAAGCACCAAGCACCTTCTCGGATATAATTCCTTGAGAGAGAAGATTGTCCGTTACGGTAGGGACCGTCTCTGTGTTGCTGACAGTACCCCGGGTCAGGTCGACAGGGCCTACACCAAGGATACCATCAGCACCGTCGAAACCGCTGGTTGTGCTAGCCACGCCGATAGACTGTTGGTCGATCACCAAATTAGGGCCGAGCGTGACGGTGTCAGTCCATTCCTCTCCAGACCATTGTCCAGAGCCATAACTTGCTGTCTATGATCACCTCTAAGCTCGACACAAATGATATGGAACCTGATCAGAAACATACAACAGTATTCCCGGTGTCATGACTGGTCGAGGTCGGGTTGTATGTCTGCTTTGCTCCCACGAATGTGTTAGCGCTTCCAGTATCAATCAGAAGGGTGTCTGTGATCAGTCAGTTTCCACATCTACGATGGCAACAGGTCCCCTTACAGGTTGTTGCCGGACTGCCAACTCCGACCTGAGCAGTGTAGAAAATTTGCGCGTTTGTGACGCCGACGGACCCATCGCGTTTGCCGAGCTGGCCAGCCTGTTTCATGACCTGGGCACGAGCGCGGTCCTTGTCGGCTATGCTAAGGGTGCCACGCCCATTGATCTTTGTCGTAAAACCAAGGGTGGCCTTACCGTTACGACGACTGAGAGGACTCGCGTCCACGGCGGACAATGCGATGAATAACAGAGAAAGGAGTGTTTTAGAAGGGAACATGGCAGTTTTACCCAGGGTCTGGAGAGCTGGAGGTTGATCCAACAGTTTTAAAGACTTCACGCTCGGCTATTTACATAACCCGAAATGGAGAGTGTGATACGGTTATACTAATGCATTGGTACTATATCACTTGGCTCCGCTGCCGTCAGGAAGTGAGTGCAGGGCCAGAGATGACGCGACTCACCGTCGAGTGCGTGTTCTGGCAGTACGAACATCGCGAGGCGCAACGGCACTGGTCCGTAAGATTGGGCAAGGCGAATAGGCTAGAAGACGCCAAGCATTTTTCAGTTCGATGAAGCCTACACCGCCAGACGAAGTAAATAATTTTGCAAGCTAGCGAGAAAGATATTGATTGCGTCACGGCCCGAGGATCTCACGGTCTCGCATAGAGCTTGTATGAATAAATAAATAAATTTATCCAGTCGAGAACTTGAATTTGCCACGGGTCAAGGTACAAAAAATATATTAGTCGCACTCACGAATTAGTGATGTACTGGGCTTGGGCTCGAGCCCTGAGCCCAACCTGGCCCGACCTTTGAAGCCTGGGCCTGACCCGGCCCCTCTCTAGGGCTTCGTCGGGCTTAGGGCTCGGGCTTCCTTTCTGGTGGGCCTTGGGCCCTGGGCCAAAGCCCCGGCCTAGATTACCTAAACTGTATAGTTGTTCAACAGCCACCTGACCTACAGTCTGCACCATATTTAGTAGCTCGTTTGTTCTTCGTCCCCATATAGATAATAAGACACCGCCGGCATGGAAAATGAAACTTCCCGACCAAGGCGGTCCGTGGCACTATCGGCTAAATTACGCGATCAGGACAACGCAGCCACGCAGGAGCTTCGTTCCCACCAACACGCTCAGCGCGCGACCAGTGCCTCAGAGCCTGAAAAGGACCCGTCTGATCCAGCAGCCCCCCCACCAGATGGTGGCTCACTGGCACCCCCTCCACCCGAGTCACTACCCACCCACAAGCGCAAGAATGGCACCTTCGCCATCGTTTCCAGTGATGAAGAAGACGAGACTCCGGCCAGGCTTAGCAAAGGCAAGTTGCATTATCATTGGTGTCGTTTCTGCTACTCAACTTTGCCCACTTTTCATTACAGGCACCAAAAGGCTACGCTTGAATCTCAAACAGACAGGGTCTGCTGCTGCCAGCACATCCAATGGTGAGTCCTGACTCTCAACTAACTATAAGTCTATTGATATCATCTACTAACCAATTTCGATCGGAATAGCTCCTTCGTCCACGATACCGCAAGATGAAATCGGGCCAGACGGGCTCCTCAAGGATATCGAGATCGTTGAAATTAGTGACGTTCCAGCTCGCGAGATCCGTACCCGTGATATCAACGAGTTTTTCACTGCCGTTTACACTGGTGAAAAAAATAAGAAGTTCCGTAACTGTAAGAAATGCTCGTAGGTCGGTTCATCTAGACTCGTTTGCTATTTGATTGATGGCACTTGATATACTCATAGAAAAGGGTCACACGTAGTATCTCTCGTTTCGGAGACGTCAACGTTGCGGCGTCATCTTGAACGCCATCACCGAGTAATTATATTATAAAATACTTCTATTATGTCTTGATTCTCATGTTCTGTGCTTAGGCTGAGTACCTGCAATGGGCAGAGGCAAATGGATTCGTATCCATGCTCCCGAAGGACTGCAAGGAGCGGAGAGAACAGGTTACAGGTGCTCAGAGACAGGGTCAACTAGATTCCCACCTCCAACCCATACCGTCCAAGGAGGTGGTTTCGCCATATAGCGATGACCTATTTCGTGAAGCCGCAATTCTGTGGCTTATTGATACTGACCAGCCAATAGCTGCGCTCGAAAACCCCTCGTTCAAGAACATGATCAACATCACCTCTCGTGCGACATCGGGTGTGAAAATACCCAATCGAAAAGCCACGCGTCGTGGCATCATTGAGATGTTTAAAGGTCAAATGCGTAGTTTACGCACACGGTTGCTTGTAGCTGCTCTCATCTCTGAGTTACTCATCCATTTTACTGATTCCGTTTGCTTACTAGGGCGATTCAGTCAAAGGATGGGTCAATTTGACCTGCGACGCCTGGCAGGCATCGAACGTTGATGCCTATTTTGCTGTGACGGGATCCTGGATTGAAGAGCAGCTACCGGGCATCTGGGATGTTCACACGGCGCTCCTTGGATTTGTCCAGCTCAACAATGCCCACAACGGCGTTCGACTTGGCCAAGCACTGTATAAAGTCATTGCACGATTGGGCATATCTCATAAGGTTTGTTTCAGCTTTCGTGCAGCACATGTAACTAAGCCGATAACGAGAACAGATTGGTCATGTTACATGCGATAACGCCACGAATATGGATACAATGATGACCGAGTTCACAAAGCAAATAGAACTGGCAACGGGGAAACCGTTCCATGGCAAACGCCGTCGTGTACGGTCAGCTAGGCTTACATTTTATTCAGAGCGCGCATGGCTAACATAATCTGAGTCTGCTAGGTGCCTTGCTCACGTTGTCAACTTAGCCACCCAAGCGTTGCTCAGCACACATAGCAAGTCGACAGCTTACGACCCACAAAATCCAGACAGTGATCTCATTGCAAGACGAGGTGTGCAACGGGATGAAGTCGGAGTAGTTCGGACAATCACCGTGAAAGAACGGTCATCGGCCAAACGGAAACAACTTTTCCTGACGATCCAAGCACAAGACAAACCCAATCACCCGCCTCGCAAGCAGCCACTTCAGTTATTACTTGATATGCCTGTCCGCTGGTCGTCCACATTTTGTATGCTTGAACGCGCGGAAACTCTCAAAGATGACGTTGACTCCTTTGTACACGAGCTAGCAGCAGCAGAACGGGACCGTGATCGGAGACAAAAATTGATGGATCTCCAGCTAACTGACGACGAGTGGACACGAGTTCATGTTCTCCTTGCACTTCTGTGCAAAGCTGAAGAGGCTCAGCAAGCGTTCTCGTCCGACCGTGGCCCCACGATCCACCTTGCCCTCCCCGCGCTCGAGGCATTATATAAGGCTTGGCATTCTCGAAGCAGCAAGCCCGACTACGTTGACTTCTGGACAGGACTCGAAGCCGGGGCCACCAAAATCGGGGAATATTATAAGCGAAGCGCAAACAGCGATGTGTATATTATGGCGATGTGTATGTGATCTGTCTTCTTTCAATCTGATAAAGTCACTAACGAGTTGGTAACGACGAATATGCATTGTCAAGTATTGGATCCCGTTCAAAAAGCTAATCATATACGGCGCTACTGGGGAAACGACCTATACAATAAGGCGATCAAGCATGCCGAAGACCTCGTACGTATTCAAACATGATGAGTCAGATCCCGATACTACCTAACCAACATCTTCTAGTACAAAGAACGATATCTGGAGCTCAAGGGCAGTACCCAGCCAGTTGAGCAAGCGAAATCAGCTGCCAAAAATTCGTCAGCGTATGGTAAGATTGGCAAGCTGTTGCATGCGCTCTCCGACGATGAAGACAGCGGCGACGACGGTCAATCTGACACAGCCATGACAGTGCGGCCTGCAAATTCCCAGCAACCGTGGCTCGAAGATTTTCATGGTTATCTTCAATCCAAAGATCATCTCGCTGCAAACTCGTCAGTAATTCAATGGTGGGGCTTAAATGCAGATAGATATCCAGTGTGGGCTTCCCTTGCCCGGGATTACCTTTCCGTGATGGCCACATCAGTTTCAAGTGAGCGCGCCTTCTCATCGGCCGGCATTACGATCAGCAAGCGCCGCAATCGCCTCAAGTCTGATATCATTGAAGCGCTACAATGCATCAAGTGTCTGCTTCGACGCGACTTACTCTTTCGTGAGGATCCATCAGTTTTGGCTGACACGGAGGATGATCGTGAGGTGAGCATGCCCGACACAAAGAGTGGTGATAACGGGTGGGACGAAATGATTCCAGACTTGGACTTGCTGGAATTGGGATCAGATGGAGTGAATGATGGTGAAGAGATTACATTGATGGGGCTAGATTAGTTGTCATGCAGCTACATGTATGATATGTTTTCGTACGATGCTATCTTGTTAGACTTTACACAGATGGGCCGCGGCTTGGGCCTGAGCCTGACCCGGGCCCGACCCGGGCCCTTAACAAAGGCCCGGGCCTATGATTCAGATGGGCCTGAGCCCTCGCAAGCCCGGCCCGACCCTGGGCTTTGAGCCCGACCCGGGCCCAGCACATCACTATTCAAGAAATAGCCTAAATTGTTGCCAGAGAACCGCGGAATTGGAGCTTGACACCCAGATCAGAACCTGGGCTTACTTACTTCATACCCTGAAGTGAAAATATCCCATGCTAATCAGCATATCAACTGTATTGCTTGATATTGGTATGTACAGGTCCAGGATGAGCGTAATCAATCGTTCCCTCGTTGTGGTGTCGCGTTTAGCGCAGTGCACGCAGGGCCTGTGTTCGCAATTCGCCGTCTAGCGGTTCTGTAGCTCCTCATCACCCCACCAAAGGGGTGTGGCTCCCAGCATGTAATGAATGGTATGCGCCATAGCGGCAACCAGTGTACCCTACGAAAGCGTGGATTCGACCTTGCTCGGGTCTTCACGATTTCCCCCTCACTCTCGTCTCTACTCGCAAACAGTATGGTAGACCACGCATATATATGTTGTCTAACATGGTCGCGGCTGTGGACGAGGGCTTCTCGTATGATGGCATCGTGTCGGTCCCAGAAACAGGTTTGGAGGACGTCGAATACCGAGGTTCTCTCCGTGACCGCACGGTTGAGTTCTCTGTCCGACTTACTTGCCGCCGACTCACGAGACTTGCGTTACAGGACCGGGTTCGTATGACAAACACAGCAATTTCACGAGGGGCAGCTAAGTGAGTTATTGTTACTCGCCGAGATTCGTAACCCAAGGCAGAGCTGACGTGGGTAATGCGTAGGGTCTTCAAACCAAAACAGCGCGATCATAATCACAACCGCCCCGTGCCTGTGGGTGGAATCAGGGAAAAGGATCGTAGCGAGGTGTCTCGTACTCCTTCGGATCGATCTGAAGGTCTCGCCGAGGTTCAAGATACTTTCTCAGGGAGGGTGCATGCGGAGGCGGACGAGCAGAATCTTACCCCTCGTAAGCAGACAGCAGTGCAGGTACGAACATGATTTGCATAGGAAGAACCTGCTGAAGCTGAGATCGAACTGGATCTTCAGACCTGCAGAGCATCGAAGTTGGAGGACGACGAGATTGACGTTAGCGAATGCGGCTGTTTTCTGGGCTTAGTATTCCCCAATATCAGAGTGAAAAACCTTCGCACTCCGCATCCAAAACAGAAAGAGCTGCATAAGGTCGTGACGCCCATCAAGGCTAGTCAAGAGGGGTTGCTTGGAAGAAACGGTGAGGAGGGATGGAAAGCGTGCCCTCCAACGCGATTTAAGCGGGATTACCGGGGCAGAAGAGTGAGGAGCGTGTTCAGCGTTCCGACATAAACCAGGAGAGTGAGGGGAAGAAGGACGAACGGGAGAGATTGTCAAGGAAGAGGGACCCGGCGGTCGTCCAACAGGACGAATTTTCGAGGGAGGAGGAAGAAGACGTCGCTCACTCTTCGATCGTGGATCAGGAGAGACTACCGAGGAAGAGGAGTGGTGAAAAAAGCCACTTGGATTGAAAGGACCTTAGACGGTGCGAGTTGTATGGGTAATACATAGTAATTAAGTAATTTATAAAACATTTTGTTCGTAATTTATTTTGAAAATGAAGTAAAAAAGTAAAATTTCTCGTACCTATTTTACATAAGCAATATTAGGGTACACCACATGTTCAGGGTGAGAGTCTTGAGCCAAACTTTGACTCTCCATCCATACTACTTCAAGGAACGAATTCGGGTCTTCTCAGCTTCTGAGACTTGTCAGTGCAAGCGCTGGCACTGGCAGCTTCCGTGACTCGTCAGGCAGATCGATCATCGATCATCAACATGCGACACTGTCCACTTTACCACCACTCTTATATCAAACATCTCCACTTTCCTGTTCTGCAGTGTGCACGTCTTTTAGAAACCAGGGTTTTCGCTTGGCGCCCATGGGGCCTAAGATGGGTCGACCACATTTCGAGGCTTTGCTGCCTTTGTCCAATCGAACACGGGGATCTCGCGCAGATGATGATGGCGCTGCTACACCATAACTGGAACCTGTAAAGGCTCCACCGCAAGTTTTCGTGAGTTCTGGACAGTCATGCTGCTATTGCTGCTCGAAAATAGATTAATTCTAATCAGTACATGCAATTCGCCGAGTAGGATGTACGTTGGTGCCAGATGGTTCTATTCGGCAGAAGTTTCATCAGTGATCCCGGTGAGTGCGTCTACTTGAAGTTCTTCCATACGATCCGAGCGTCCAATGAGTGACCCTGACAACTCCACAGCTAATCCATAGTATGTCCAAGGGTTAGTGCCTCATGGAGGGAATCCTGTATGCAATCGAAAACGGTCAGCCACAGTTGAACCCTGCAATCAGCGCTGTGGTTTCGAGCCCTCAGCCCATTCCCATCCTGTCACATCGCTTCGGAGATCTGCCGGGGCTGTGCATGCATGCATATCAACTATGATACCCCAACGGCTCACTTAAAGGCGATAGATTCCGGGTCGCCCACCAACTCTTCCCCTTTCCGCAAAGAGGGTATGTACCCGAACTCTCGCTATACAAATACCCATCCTAACGTCTGGTCAACCAGCAGTCGCCGCTCCTCCTGCCAGTATGACCGGAGCCATCAGCTCACCGCTACCCCCGGCGCCCCCAGCGAAAGAAGGGACACGCATAGCCAAAGAACCAAAGCAACCAAGAAAAGTACTTCAGGTATGGGAACAAGTAACTCCCGAAGAAGGTTACTCTCTCAAGCTCACCTTCCAACATCAGCCAGGAACATCAGATAAGATCGAACGGTCTGCCTCTGACCTCACTACTGACTCCGAATCCACGAACGCTTCCGGAATACCAGTGCAGAATGCGCCTTCGGGACCTGCATCTATGGCCAAGGTCCAAATGAGATACGGGGTTGGGAGTGCCGAGGTAATGAGATAATTGATTTTCGTGACGAACTGTTTAATTCAAACTATTTTCCAACAGCAATCCGAATTTTCTGATGATGGAGAGCAAGTCCAGGCTATGGTCAGTACACCGGAGACGATTCACTATAGCTTGGAATCTGGTAAGAACGAGGAAGTCGATTTTTTCTCATGATCTCACCGCCTTTGCTTGTTTCACAGACGCCGACTCAGAAGCCGTTGATTCGGGGGTCAAACAGACAGGTCATACTGTTACCCATGTTACTACCACCACCACCACCAGGGTCGGGGAACCGACGAAAAGCGTAGATGTTCAGAAAGTGGAACAGTTCGCTGCCCCGCGACCTCGGCATGATTCATCTGCCTTCTCCTCTCGAACTACTGCTGGCCAGCAGCGATACGAGGCGCGGTCCTCTGTTCAAGGCGGGGTACAAAAGAAGGCGTCATTTTACCAAGAAACTCGCTTCCCCACCGCCATCGAATCTGGGCAGTCTCCTGTCGTACCATCCTCCGTCTCGAAAGTTGTCGAAACTCGACGTTTTATGGTACCGTCGAAATCCGCATACGGCTCCGTTCGGGAACAGTTTGTTCATATAGAGCGTTTGCATCGTGAAGAGAAGGATCACATACTTGCCCTTATGACGGGTGAACACGAGGATTACAAGCGCTTCTGTGAAGAGCAGTTCGAGGCTTTTCAAATGGAATACGAGACTCTTATGCAGGATATTTCCACCAAAACTTCTCGAATCACCCTGCTCGAGATCCAGCTCCAATCTGGCGGTGGCGGCGGTCTAGAAATTGAGTCGCACCCCGACAATGTGGATTCCAATATCACCGTTATCACCACCACGATCACCAATACGATCACCACTGTCACCACCCGAATCGAGCGATGGAAGCACACGGGCGCCACGAGTAAAGGACAAGTCACTATTTCGAGCAAGGAACTGGAGCAGCTCTCGGTAGACTTGTTGAATACATCTTCTCGGGTGACGGAACTTCAGCGGTATCACGTTGAGCTGTCGAGAAATTTTAGGACCGTCCGCCACGAACTGCAAGTAACGTTGTCGCTTCGCGACGAAAAAGATCGCACTATCGCCTCTCTCACCGCAGACGTCGCTGAGTGGAAGAACGCGGATGCTTTGAAGGCGCAGCGGATCGTCGCTGCGAGCCAAGCCAACGAGACATTTCAGCGCGACCTCTCTGCCGCTTCCTCTCGCACAGCTGAACTTCAACTGCGTTATGACGCGCAGTCAAACGACCTCAGTTCTGCGCGCAATGAGCTGCGAACCAAGGCATCGTTGGTCGAAGAGAGGGATCGTACGATTGACTCCCTCACCGCCGAAGTTGCTCGATGGAAGCAGTCAGATGTCATGAAGGCAGAACAGATCTCCACCGCACGCCAAGACTACGAGAAGCTCCTGACGGAGTTCTCCGCCTCCTCCTCCCAGACAGCAGAATTCCAGAGGCGCTACAACGCGCAGTCCAAGGATCTTGGCACTGTTCGGAGCGAACTCCAAGCCAACAAGTCCCTGGTCGAGGAAAAGGAGCGCACCATCACCAAACTCGCCGCCGAAGTCGAACAGTGGAAGCGCGCAGATGCTACCACGGCAGCGAAATTTGCCGCTGAACACCGAGATAAAGAGAAGCTTCAGCAGGCCCTCGAAGTTTTTTCCTCCCAGGCAGCCGATCTCCAGAAGCGTTACGACGCGCAGTCAACAGATATCATTTCTCTTCGCAACGAGCTCCAAACCAAGGTGTCCCTGCTCGAGGAGAAGGAGCGCACTATCTCCTCCGTTACCACCGAACTCGCGCAGGAGAAGGGCGAAAGCAGTATGAAAGCGGAACAGATTGTGACTGCGCGCGGGGATGTTGAACAGCTTCGGCGCGAACTCGCCTCCGCCTCCTCCCGAATCGCGGACTTGCAGAAGCGTTACGAGGCGCAGTCGAAAGAGCTCGACACTGTTCGTGACGAGCTGCATCAGATCGAAACCTTGTATCGCGAAGGGACAGATCAGGCTCCAGTTGAACCATCCAAACACGCCGCTTCTCAGCGCATCGCTCGTGCGCTGGGGGAGAAGAAGAAGCAGATGGAGGAGCTTCGTCGAGACCTCGCCGCGTCCACTACTCGGAACACTGAACTTCAGAAATCGTACGAGAACCTGTCAAGAGAGATCAGTGCCCTCCGTGACGAACTGAGAGTGAAGACGTCGCAAAACGAGGGCACCATCACCTCTCTCACTCTCCAAGTCGAGCAGTGGGAGCGTGCGGATACTACGAAGGCAGAGCGGATCGCGGCTACCCTCACACAAGTCGAGAAGCTCCAACAAGACCTCACCACTTCCACTTCCCAGCTCACCGAGCTCCAGGGCCGCTACGAGACGCAGTCACGCGAGTTCATCGCTGTGCGCAACGAGCTCCAAAACTCGACGTCGTCCAACGAGGGCAAAGATCGCGCCATTGCCTCCCTCACCGCCGAAGTTGATCAATGGAAGCGTGCTGATGGTAATAAAGCGGCGCACATCGCGACTATTTCCAAGCAGATCGAGAAACTTCAGCGAGATTCGTCCACTTCTGCCTCTAAACTCGCGGAGCTTCAAGGCCGTTATGACGCGCAGTCACGTGAGCTCACTACTGTGCGCAGCGAGCTCCAAACCAAGGTGTCGCTTCACGAAGGCAAGGACCATACCATTGCCTCCCTGACCGCAGAACGTGACCAGTGGAAGCATACGGCCACTACGAAAGCAGAGCAATTTGCGACTACCATCAAGCAGGTCGAGAAACTTGAGCGCGACCTGTCCGATTCTGCCTCGCAGCTCGCTGAGCTCGAGGGCCGTTATGAGGCGCAGTCGCACGACCTCGTCTCTGTGCGCAACGAGCTCCAAACCAGGACATCATCCTTTGAAGACAAAGCTCGCACAGTCGCTACTCTCACTGTCCAAATCGAGGAGTGGAAGCGTACAGATGCATTGAAGGAAGAACGTATCTCGACTCTTCGCAGACAGGCTGAGGATCTCCAGCGAGATTTGAACCACTCCTCCTCTCAAATCACCGACTTGCAGCAACATTACGACATGCAGTCCAAGGAGCTCAGCTCTCTCCGAGACCAGCTCCAAGCCGGATTGTCGGGCAAAGATCGCGCCGTCTCCTCTCTCATGTCTCAAGTCGAGGAATGGAAGTGTTCAGATGCTGCTAAAGCGAAACAGCTTACGACCGCTCGCAGCGACCTCACCGAGCTCCAGCAGCGATACGAAACGCAGTCTACGGAGTTCACCTCCCAGATGGAGGGTTGGAAGCGTTCAGACGCTACTAAAACGGAGGAGCTTACGATTGCTGGCAACGACCTCGAGCAGCTCCGTCGCAACCTCGCCACTTCATCCACCCAGATCGAGGATTGGAAGCGTTCTGACGCCACTAAAACGAAGGAGCTTACGACTGCTGGCAAAGACCTCGAGCAGCTCCGTCGCAACCTCGCCACTTCATCCACCCAGATCGAGGGTTGGAAACGTTCAGACGCCAGTAAAACGGAGGAGCTCACTGCCGCGCATAAGGACCTGGAGCAGCTTCGTCGCGACCTATCCGGCTCATCCTCCCAGATCATTGAGTACCAGCGACGCTGCGCGGCGCAGTCGGCGCAGTCGATGGAGCTCAGTTCCCAAATCGAGCAGTGGAAGCATTCAGATGCTGATAAAGCGGAGGAGCTTGCCACCGCACGCAACAAGCTTGAGCGGCTCCAGCACGACTTGTCCACCTCATCTTCTCGGATCGCCGACATCCAACAGCGTTACGATACGCAGTCGACGGAGCTCCGCTCCCTCCACGAGCAACTCCAGACCACCTTGTCGCTTGCTGGAGGGAAAGATGGCACGATCGCCACGCTCAACGATCAAGTCGAGGAATGGAAACGTACGGACGCTGCTAGGGCGGAGGAACTCGAGCGCGCAGATAGAGACCGTGCACAACTTGAGCGCAAATTGTTCGCCTCATCCTCTCAAATCGAGGAGCTCCAGAAGCATCATGCTAAGGAAGTCGACGCTCTTAAAAAGTCTTCCTCCTCTCAAGTATCAGGGGAGTCGAAGAAGGTCTATGAGCAGATTACCACTGAAGTCAAGGATTACGCTGCCGTCATCAAGCTCACCACCACAGTCGATCAATGGCTGCGCGCGGACGCCAAGAGAGCGGAGGACCTGGCAGTTGAACTTGCAAGGAGAAACAAGGAGAACGAGGAGCTGCGACACCACCTCGTCACTCTCAAGGATATCTATACCCGAGCTCCCGAGCTGAAACAGATCTTCCAATCTGAAACCATCGACATCCAGCGACGTTACGAGGAGCAGTCGGAAGTGCTCAAATCGGCCCTTGCAGAGCGTCAGTCCCAATTGAACGGCGTGCAACGCTTCGTCGCTACGGCGGACGCATACGCGGACGAGATGATCACCCAGATGCTTCAGAAGCTCAACGCGGAGGTTCAGCAGACCACCACGTTCATGGCCGAGTGTATGGTTGGGGACATCCGGCCCCGGGCTGCGAAAACGACGAATGAACAACCCTCCGCGGTGCGAAGGATTTCGGAGGCCATCGGCCAAACCTTGGTGGACTGCTTGGGGAAGAAGGAACGCGATGACGTGGCCCCGTTTCTCCCAATCGCGTTCCAGGCCTACATCACGTACTACCTGCGCTCGCTCATTTCCTCGTGGACCGTCGAGAAAGGGTACAACAACCTTATCAACAAGACGTACGAACAACTGCAGAAATCAGGTAAGAAATCGAGTTTCGAATGCCAACGACTTTTCCGCTGACGGTAGCAACATTGGTTACATAACAGAGGCGCAAATGATATCGGGGCGTTGGCGATCTCTCACGCGCACCTATATCACTCCCGCCTGGATGAGCGACCCGAAACCTCTCATCTCAGTTGCTGTGGCAGGACTTTCTGACATTGTCGTGGTGGCGGGTTGTGCACCCTCTATTTCCGCCGCGAGGTCGCAGGTTTCATCCAAGTTCGGGGACAAGGTGTCATCCATCATGTCGATCGCTGGGCAGTTCGGTAAAATGATCGGGGAAGTCGTGTCGGCCGATTTCGAAGTCTTGGCAATTCGTCCCTTGGAGATGTTTGAGGACAGCACGATGGAGGAGGACGTGGACGATTACGATAAAGGACAAGGGATGGCAAGTGGAACGACAGCGGGCCAGAAAGTGTTGTGCTCGACTCAGTTGGGGATGACGAAGCGGATGCAGCTGGAATCGGGCAAGAGCGACACCTTGCCGGTGATCAAGGCAAAGGTCGTCCTCGAATCTTTCCTGGATGATTAGTCAAGTCTAGTGCAGGGGCTTTTGGCAACCCCGAATGAGGTTTCATCGTATACGTGTGTTTGATTTGAATCCATCGTGTTTTGTATCCCGACTAGTTGTATCTAGGCCGTGACCAGAGTTGTTTTGCAGTCGCACCCACTTATTCAGATGACACCTTGAACACTTGATGGATAAGTATTACTCGCTTGATGAGCTCGAGGTGATGAGGATGGCTAGGCTCGACACTGGCTCGGGGGTTTACTACCATTGCACCAGCCTCCAAGGAATCGCTGTTAATACGAGTGTCTACAACAAAAGTCATACTAGATCATCAAAGTGAGCAAGACTCGTTCTGAGCAAAACCATTTGGTATGAATTATTGATGAAGCTTCAATCAAGTGTGAAGCTGCGACTCGGTGTAGCAGCTACCAATCAAGCATCGATCTCGACGCAGCAACGTTCCATTCGATGCAACCATCGATACCCATACCTACGAGATGCCAACCTCTGAGAGAAATGGAGACGGAGTGGCGTATATACAAGCACGATCTAAACCATGATTACTTTCAATTCAATTCTCTGTTGGGGGTATTACAGGGCTGAATGCGGAGGGTAGGGGACGACGGTGCGAAACTACCAGCGGCCGTGGCAAGAGCTGAGTGGGGCGAAAGTCGACGTTCAACTCTCAGCACCGTGCCTTCTGTCCCAAACACCACCGCCTCCACGGTGGCAGTGGCTACATAGCCTACCACGTCAGTGAGATCGCTCGATGATCCTAACCAGACCTGGGGTACGTCCACGCGGCAGGCATCCGGCGCTCAGATAGTGCAACCGCAGTGGTTCTCGAATAGTGCACAACGGGTTTTTCCATGGCTTTCATGTCCGCCCTTGTGATGTGTTACGGAGAGACGACACGAGACAGAACAGAATTCTGGGCTGGAAGAAGATGGGTATATGGGCGTTTGCAGTGCCTCGTGTTTGTTCGGAACATCCAACTTGACGTTCAGGGCCTGATCAGTCGCTTCGGGAAAGATTGATGTAGATGTGTGGGCCTGGGCGACTTGGACTTGATGGTTTTTCGGCTCGTTTCTAGCAGAACTTGCGGGGCCGTTGGGCAGCATCAAGCAAGATTACCTGCAGATAACTTTGTCACCGGTGCGTGCCATTTCTCGAATCTGTCGAAACGCTGTCGCACTGCCTCATTGAACCTGGGACTCGCCACTGGACTCCAAGATGCAAGATTATCCCGCTCCAATCACCCCCGCGTGTTATCGATGAATTATGATCGTCGCTCGTCTCAGATCGGAGGAGACTATTAGCACAAAAGCGGCAGAGATCACGACCACCGTAAGTAATTATCTGGATTTTGTTCGGCACTTCCCATACAACTGAATAGTAGCAAGAGCGCCCAAGGGTTCTGGGCTTCTCACCTTCGTGAATTACGTTGTGGAACAGGGTTTTTTCCCCAGGGTTCAATGTGGGTTCCTCACCTTCTTCACGTTGTGGAAGCAAAAAAAAAAAAAACGTCTAGTTTTACATTCTCTACTCGGGTCCCCGTGACGATTGATCGGTCGGGCGCTGATGGCGGCAGCAGATACAGCAGGGACTCAGCCAAGCCACGCGTAGCAGAGTGTCGCATGAAAAAAACGTGTTTGCTGGACCTCGGACACACACTCACCCGTCCAGGGGCTCAGTCGCGGCAGGTATCCATTCCAGAATCTCTCAGCCTGCTTATCCTTCTTGGACCAGTTCACGCGGACAACGATTCCTCTCCCCAGACATGATGCACGTTGTACCGCTCGTTCTAACCACAACCATACTTATAATCGTTCTCTGTGTTCGACCATCGGCGATCTCGCTATGCACGGACTGTACGAGGTGGACCAGACGATCAGCGAGACCCGAGGTACAGGAACAATTATCGTCCACGAGGGAGAACACAATCTCATTTTTTTTTCCGGCTCCCAGCCTGAAACACCCGAGGAGGAAGAACGACTCCTGTCTGAGGATGGGGGGCAGGTTGCCTCGCCTAGGCAAGACCACCAGCTATTACGGAGTGCGAGAGACCGTATCGAAGAACTTCAGCGAGACCTTTCCACTTCCGTCTCTCAGAATGCAGAGCTCCAGCGCCGATGTGAGACCTTGTCGAGGGACTTGGAGGGCGCACGGCTCTTTCTTGACACTGCAGATTCATTTGCGGACGCGGAAGTCATCCAGATACTGCAAAAGCTCAACGCGGAGCTGCAGCACATCGCCACGTGTATAGTCGAACACGTCATAAGCGTCTTTAAACTCGACGTTATGACATCGGACACAGAGCAGCACATCGTGGTGAACAGAGCCTCTGAGAGCATAGGTTCGACGTTGGTGCAGTCCTTGCGGACCGCGGGGCGGGACGACTCCGAAATCGCAATGTATTTCCAAATCGCATTCCAAGCTTACCTAACAAATCACCTGTGCGGGATCGTGTCCTCGTGGACCCTCGATGGCGGACACAACGCGTTCGTAAACGGGACCTACCAAAGATTGCGGGACGCGGGTACGATATCGATTTTCGAGTGCGATCAGCATTCCCGCTGACGGGCAGAGAATATTGTCAACAGAGAAGCAAGCGATATCGGGACGTTGGCGTTCCCTCACGCGTGTCTATACCCTTCCTACGTGCGTCAGCGATCCGAATTCCTTCGTTACACCCGTCATCGCTGGACTTTCCGATATCCTCTTGGCTGCGGGATGTACTGCTTCTCGAACCCACATCACGTCGGAGCTCTCGTCCATGTTCGAAAACAAGATCGTGTTTGCTGTGTCGCTCGCTGGGCGCCTCCATCAGATGATAAATGGGGTGGTATCTGGCGATTTCGAAGTATTCGTCGTGCGACCTGGCGACACGTTCCGTGGGGAGACGATGGAGGAGGACACGGACGACGACGGGGGAGAGACGCAATGTGGAACGGGAGCGGCTCAAACTGTGTTGTGTACAAGCGACATGGGGCTCACGAAGCGGGTACAACTGGAAACGGGGGAGAAGGAGACGAAGACGGTCATCAAGGCCAAGGTGATGTTTGAATCGTTCCTGGGCAGTGAGTACTGAGTACTGAGGATTCGAGATGATGGGCCCGTACCTTCGTTCGGACGCCATGTCTGTATGTAGAATACTAGTTCGACTTGTCCGTCTCTAATCTTGTTGTATGACCAGAAGCTCACCGCCTGTGGGCTTCTGGATCTTCCACTGGCAATGTGCTATGCATGTAGAAATGTCGTAAAAAGTTTTCAGGTTCGCAGAACGTCACTGGCAGTGCTGGGGCGGGACGGACTAATATTGTTCAATCCGATGGCACTGTATCTGACGCCATACAATGTCTATGCGCGACGTAGCACCACGACGGAGAGCGCAGCTTGCCAGGCAGTGAGCACAGCCTTCAGTCAGTAGCTGCATGGAACATACAGCAACATGAATTGCGTATAAAGTGTGCTCAGGGCTTGTGTATGTCTCTCCTCCTTCGCCATAATCTCCCAACAACAGCACGCCTCCCCCAAATTCCTTTATGCACCAACCCTAACATTGGGACCGATCGATTAGCGATGTTCGGTTGTCTCAGTTGTTTGTTCCCATTGTCGTGGTTCCGCAGAAAACGCCGCGCGACGAGTGAGCCTAGTCAGCAGCTCACAAGTCGTCCCACTCAGGAGGGGCACTTGGAGGTAAGTAGTGGGTCTGCCACAGATGGAACCCTCGCTGCGGCTAATAGAATGAAGATTGGCTTTCAGACACCGCATGCTGATGGGCAATTACCAGGACATGAAGCAGCCAATACCATCACAACTCCGCATGCCGGTGAGGAGACGTCGGGAAGAGAGAAGAGCGTGGTCGAAATGGGCACTCAACCCTCGCCCGTCGATCAAGGGAAGTCGTCGATACGGGGGGAAGCTCAGGAAGACGTTCGGCCTTCGAACGTAGATGGAGATTCGTTGACAAAGAAGAGCGAGCCTGAAGACACCACCCGGAATGCAGACATCAAGCGGGGGATGTCGCCAAGGATTTTGGATTCCATTCAGCCTTCCGGTGACGGTCCAGAGAAGAGTCCTAAAGCGGAACAATCCTTCATGCACGGGAGACAACCAAGGAGGAAGGACGGTGTCCAGCCTCCGGATATCAATCAGGAAAGAGCGCCATTTGTGGAGGCACAAGAGCCTACGAACGTCGACCAGGAGATCGTGGATGTACATCGGGAGGAGCTGGAGCAAGCCATTCAGTCTGAAGACGGCAAGCAGGAGGCATTAGAAGCAGAGAGGGAGACACCAGAGGTCGTCAAGAGCATCCAGCCATCGGATGTTGATCGGGAGAGTCTTCTGATAGAGGAACTCACGACGCATAGCAGTCAGAATACATTGGTGGAGGGGAATGGGGTGGTCGAGGTGGGCACTCCACTTTCGCTCGCCGATCAAGGGAAGTCGTCGATACGAGAGGAAGCTCAAGAAGACGTTCGGCCTTTGAACGTAGATGAAGATTCGTTGACAAAGAAGAGCGAGCCTGAAGACACCACCCAGCATGCAGACATCAAGCGGGAGGTGTCACCAAGGATGTTGGATTCCATTCAGCCTTTAGGTGACGATCCAGAGAAAAGTCCCAAAGCGAAACAATCCTTCATGCACGAGAGACAACCGAGGAGGAAAGATGATGTTCAGCCTCCGGATGTCAATCAATCAAGAGCGCCACTTGTGGAGGCACAAGAGCCTACGGACGTCGGCCAGGAGATCGTGGGTGTACATCGGGAGGAGCTGGACCCAGCCATTCAGTCTGAAGACGGCAAGCAGGAGTTGAAAACAGAGAGGAAGACGCCAGAGGTGGCCGAGAGCATCCAGCCGTCGGATGTCAATCGGGAAAGATTTCTGACAGACAAACAGGATCGAAATGATCACCCTCCCGATGTCACGCGGGATAGACAACCGAGAAAGAACGACAAAGTTCTGAATAACGCAGAGCCTGCGAACTTGGTTCAAGAAAGACAGCCGAGGAAGAACAGCAATGTTCTGAATGATGTTCACACTCTGTATGCCAATCAGGGGGGACCACCGCTGGTGGAGGTCCAGGATGGTGCGTTCATTCTCCAGAAGACATTGCCGAGGAAGATAAATGAAGAGATGTCAGAGGTTCAGGATTCAAGCATTGATCGTGAGACTCTGTTAGTGAAGGTGCTGCACGATGTTTAGCCTCCATCGGAGGAGGTAGAGCATGTCCAGGGTTCGGGGTGGCGACCGGCTTGAAATGGATCAGGAGCGACTCGTGGTTGGGAATTTTATAGTGAAGAGTGGCAGGTCCACGTGTAGGACGATACGATATTCAGCAACGCCGCTTCGAGTTGCGCATTAGTTGTAACTTATCAGTGCACCCCAATTCGAGATTAATTGTAATGATTTACACAAACCAAATCAACACTTACTGATCTTCTGTAGCAGTCGGATCGATCCGCAATGATGCCCGACGTTCACGTAGCCCAAAACCAAAGCCGGGGCCTTGGAGACACCGTTGTCTGCGCATGCGAATAGCCTCGGATAGTACTTGTTGGCAACGTTCAGACCCACTCTTACAGCTGTGAGCCTCGTACAACTTTACCTCGACCGAGTCCACGTTGTGCGCTATGGTGTGGAAGGGCCAGTTGACAGAAACCAACACAGGCCTGGGGGCATCTGGCCATGCAAAGCCTTGGGCGGGTTCAACGGCGAATCCTGAAAAAAGTGCGAGCATTCTACGCACCTATGGACCATTGAGGTCCGATTGAAATTCAGCTGGAGCCGAGCACCGCCACCTACTGTGCCGACGAATGTACATAGTATGAAAGTGGAAATACCGATCCGCAACAATATTGCTACAGTGCAGGAGGCACTGAAGAAACCCATCAATTAATATCATTATTCAATGAATAGACTAGAAAAGTTCGTACAGTAGTAATAAGTATAACGTAATAGACTCGGAGTTGTCTTTAAGACCATCTCCGCTAGATCTCGGCATGGCTCGGCATAGTTCGAACAGGCTATCAAAGCTACTAAGTACTAGGACATAGACGAACCCCAACGCCTTCGCTAACCCTCCGCCTTTAAAAAAGACTCGAGCACGACCTTCGCCTTGAGGACGATCACCTTCTCTTTCCTCCCCCTGTCCCATAATGTTCCCGCCGGTACCCGCTTTATCAACCCCAAGTGACTCGTACACAACACTGATTCCTCTTGGATTCCAGTTTGACCGTCGTCCGTGTCTTCCATGCGCTTGTGATCAAACCTCTGGCCAGGCTGAACTACGAATGCCTCGAAATCGCTCGATATCACGTCATCGAACATCCTGTTGAGGCGTCCAGCAAGCTCGACGAGCAAGGCTATTTTCTCCTCGAACTTGGATGTCACCTTTGATAGTATGTCGGATTGAGGAGCAGTACAGCCTGCAGCCAGCAGGATGTCAGACATGCCCAGGAGGATCGCTTTGACGAGGGACTCTGGGTGGGTGATCCAATTCTGAACGTTGTTGACGCGCGTGAGCACACGCCAACGTGCAGAAATAGCTTGCGCCTCTATCGACCAGTTTTTTTGTCTTCCCATCAGCCCAACTGAGGGACGTTTCAAGCATTCGGTTCCTCACCTACTCGACGCAACCTCTGATATATGCTATTGATGAATGCGTTGTGTCCTGCTTCAAAGGCCCAAGAGGATGCAGCCTCGCAGAGTACGGACGCGAGGTAGGCTTGGAACGCGATTTGGAGTAACAAAGGGATATCCCCCGGCGTCGTGGTTTTCAAGGATGTCACCAAAACCGGCCCTATGTGGGCTAAAGCTCCCTGCGCAGCGGGGATCTGTTCCTTCGTCGGGTTCTTCGTCACGTTCGTAAACTCGAAACCTTCCGCCAGGCAGTCAGCCATGTATGTGGTATTCTGTTGCACCTCTGCATCCAATCTTTGGAGCGCTCGGATAACATCTGTGTCCGAGGATTTATCTGCGGTACTGAGGAAGGCATTTGAGCTTTCGAGATCTCTCGATTGCGCGTCGCAACGCTTCTGGAGCTCGGAGAGGTCTTGTCGAAGCTTCTCGATTTCCTTGGATTCCGTCGCAGTCTGCTCTGTGTCCTTGGCGTCCGCTGACTTTGGCTGGCTTCCTGCAGCACAACCTGCTGGGGTGGAGACCTCTTTCTTTTCGTGTTGCACGATCTCCGACTCGGAGTGAGGGGATTCAGCGCGAACCGAGCTGGCTACTGGAACGCCCAGCTGCGTTGTGCTCGCGCTCGCGCTCGGATCCTCTATCTTGGTATCTCTGCCCCTATAACGACGGATCTTGTCCATGAAGGACTGCATTGGGCTGATTGTGCCAACCGTGCTAGCCCTTGTCCTTGTTTTCTGTAACTTACTGAATGCCCTACGCGGGCCATTCCGTGTTTCTTCCCCAGTGTCGATGCTACCCGGGGATGTATGAGACTATGTTTAAAGAACGTTCAAGTACTGAGTCCATCGCAAAAAAAAAAAGAGCTCGTGTCTACCTTGGACGCAGCGGGTCTCTTGTACTGCTTTTGCGCCACCCCCATATCCCCATCCGTGTGTCGCTCGTCACCGCGAGGGGTGGCAAGAGCCACTTGTACGCGCTTGCCAACACTGACTGGTGGGGAGGCATCTCTGTCGCATCCTGCTGTAAGTTGGTTCGCTTCCTGGACACTCGACGACGCATGCGCCTCGTTCCTCCCATGGGCGGCATCAGATGCCACGTGTGAATTGGACTGATTAGAAAAGGCGTTGAGACCGCATGGCAACCGTAATCTGCGCATGTTCGTTGCCTACCGTAGCGTTCTCTAACGTCTCTGTCTTTCTCGACACCTGTCCCACAGACTGGGTTGGCGTTATCGTACGGTCCACAGGTGCGGAGTTCTGCCTTCGTTGGGGCCACCGTTTTAATAACGGCAGTCGCGGAGCGTTCAGGCTTTTCATACGAGACAGCACGTCCCTGAAATAGATAAGGATCGTGGATACTGAGATTTCCGGGGATGCATACTGTTTCTGAGCGCCGGACTCGGCGGGGTCGACAGAATTCGACATTATAACTTCAAATCCTTGTGAAGCTCGACGGAGTGCCTGTATGGGAGACGGGAAATGTCATGGTTGGTCTTGGCGTATTAGGGTCTTTATCCAATATTGACGTCTCAATGCGCAGATAGGACGTGGGACGATACATACACGAGGCCGGTGACTCCATTGCACGCGCCGCGGAGCACCTTTTTGCTTTCCGAGTTATTTAATTGAAGTACAGCATTCGGGTTCCGTCGACGGCTTTGAGTCTGTGTTGACAGTGGTGTTACGGAAGCCAACCCGATGTCGAGTCCGGGCAGAGGTTTCGAACTTTCTTTGACAACCATCTCGTTGGAGCAACGTCATGATTTCAGACCAGGAAACGGACGAGGATGTCACACAGAGTATTTTTGCTAGAGGCAGATACTGATAGTCCATTCATTTCGGAGGAAATGGGAGTCAACTCCGAGTCGGGGTTTCGGGGTGGGTCCTTGTTTAATCCTGCCCCATCGTCGTTGGAACCGCAATTCCAGTGTAACGGACTACTAATAACTCACCTCCGGGTCCGCCATGATCTCATCGCACACCATAGACGGACGCTCGTATCAATCCCTTGGCATGGGGGCAGATCCAAACGAGGAGTTGGAGTGGCGAAATTTGAATGATGCTGTACGAGGCTGACGTTGAGTATGACTTTCCCTGGGGGTGATCGGAACTTTAGCTCGAAGCGAGCACGCCTTGTACGCATTGCATAGTACAGCGCACAAGTCTGCCAGAATAAAGCCGTCTTCATTCGTCCCCTCACGGTAATGAGATCGGGAAACTTTGGGCTCTCACCTTCTAATTACGTAGACTTTGAGCAACACGTGGATCATGTCGCATGTGGGGTCACTACATCCACTCACCTCATGTGAAACAACGCCTTCATGATGTCACAGGGAGTACCCGAGATGAGCCACACGAGGGGTCTACTTGGCGAATGGTGATGGCTTGCCGTGCAGCGGGGAAGATCACTGAAGGAGGCCATCGAGGGAATGGTGCTGTAGTTCCGAAACGGCGCCCAGCTCGTCCCCTCACGACACCGTCTATGACATCAGAGTCCACGCGAGTAAAAAAATTACCTACCACCCGCAGTCAGAAATATACACTACAGACTCACTTGTTCGACCCGGAGGTGCACACACGCCCGGGCGTGGTCTCGGATTGTCCGTGTGTTTCAAAGGCACCGATGATTTTTCAGAGGGAGATGGGCTTCGTACCTGCTCCGTACTTCGCCGAGTACTTCCTAGGACGTCCGGTTGAGATTGGTGCAGCTGGTGATCACGCTCTGCGTCAGGCGATGATAGGACGTCTTGATGAAACTACTGGCCCACCACTGGATGAGTTGTCGTCGTCAAATATTAAATCGCCGTCGTTTAGGAACTCTCTTTGTCAATGTCACGTGCCCGTCACGCGACAAAGAAACTTTAAAAAATCTAGAAAATGTCTTCATAGGTGCAAAGCTGACTAGGAAGGCCCCAACGAGTGATCTTTTGTCAAAAGTAACACTAGCTATACTGGGATAGGCCGCTAACCGTATAATGAAAAAGTCGAAAAGTTTACAGTGCCAAATGCACATAATACTGGGCGGTAAGTACAATGCTAGAGGACGTACCATAGTATATGTAAACTCCTAGACGGTTTCAGCCTAAGCGGTCACCACCTCTCTCCTCGTCCCCCTTTCTGGGAACATCTGAGGGCGGAGTCTCTACCCCCAATCCCTTAGACCTCCGCCTCTTCCTTGGGAGCCTCTCTTGATTAATGTATCCAGGCCGAACCTCCACCACCACCTCCGCGTCCAGCTCTTTGTCCTCCTTCCTCCTCGGTAATCGATGCTGGTATGTATCGCCGGATATTTTGTCAGTCTCGGAGAGATTCTGACCATCTGCCCGTTCCGGTGCCGCTGTGTCCGAAGCAGTGAGGGTCCCCACGCTCTGCGTCCGCTTGAGCGTGGGGGGACTCGATTCGTCCTTGGCAGTCGTCCGCGTCGTGTGTGGCTGAACAAGCGGGTCCACACCCTGCGCCTGCGCCTGGTCCCTAGCTCGGGCCTGTACCTAAATCACCAGCCCCAAAAGCACCACATCAGCCTGGATAGAGTGTTCCACGACGAACACATACCTGCACTACCATGTCCGCTGTCGCACGCTTCAACTCGGAATCCTCAGTGGGGCAACCAGTGCTCTGCGACAGCGCCACATCCGGCTTCTGGGGGCCCTGGATAATATCCACGGCCGAGGACTGGTATGAAGTGGCATACGGGGAGTGACTCGCGCCTTCCAGGTCTGTGCAACGCTTCTGGAGCGCGGAATTCTCTCGCCGGAGTTGGTCAATCTCCGCACGCGCAGCCGCAAGCTGCTCTCCGCTCTTGGCATCTACGGGCATAAAACGAGCCAACTTGGTTGCTAAGAACTTGCGAAATTTTGGTTCTCGCCCATTAGTGCGTCCCCCTTGCGAGGGGCCCTGCTCCCCTGCCCTAACGTCGACCTTTGGTAGGGGTGTATGAGAGTAAGCTGGGGTGCTGTGGTTCGCTAAAAATTTATACACCATTACCTGGGATGGATACCTCATTGTGTGAGTAGCAGGTCTGTTGGACTGTGCGGTACCCGGGCGCGTGCGGGTTTGGGTGTTTACCCGCTGCTCTTGGCCCTCGTGGCCAAGGTCAGGCGAGAATTTCGACGTCGACCGAAATCGCTGGATCGGTCTGATAGAACTCATCGCAACAGGAGAGCCCGACGTCCGCTTCCTGAACTAACATTCGAGCTGTGTACACCGACGATTCGGCGGGGACATACCTTCTCTGGGTGATATAGACGATATTTGAGAGCCGATTGTGAGCGGTTCCGTTAGGATTGCGATTGCGCTGCCAAGTCGTACGGAAAGTTTTAGTGAGGTGGGATATTACTGTCTTGGTTTAATACCCGGCTCTGTTTGAATCTGGTAAACGACGGAGACATGCAGAAGGTGCGTGGATAAAGCTGAGAGTTTTAGAGCTGTGCGGAATGAAGCAACGTACATGCAGCGTGACCCACTATCATATACATAACGGTATGGGCGCTCCCGAGGCAACATCCGACATGGTCGTCGCTATTGTCTGATAGCGAATTCCCTGGTTATGTTGGTGGGAGAGATTCCGAGACTCAAGGATTTCGTCAGGGCCTGAAAACATGGTACTGATCAACTAGTGTTATACAATTCGGCGAGTTACACCTACTAGTACTAGCTTTGCTATGTTCGAATGCTAATTCGAACTTGTTGGGAAGTGGAATGAATTGGAGTGGTTTACATAAGCACAGGACTTAGTGTCACATTTCCGTAAACAAATGCTACCCAAAGTTTGCACCAAAAACACCGCGCCACTCAGGGACCCACTGACCCCGCTATTGACATGATATTCACAGTGAATTCCCCTGGGCCAGCGTCATGAAAATGCCCGAGACACAATCTACAAATATGACAATTCGCAGATCGGCCAACTGACAATTTGGAACATCTCCGTTGATCAAGTTCAGCACTTCTCTCGGAAGATTCCGTCAAGCCACCATCATTCAATTCCACAACAACCTAGCGCAGTCACATTCCTGCCATTCAGAGCGGTTGAGATTGTCACTTCATTCAGGTCATTCTCGACACCCCATTTCAAACTATATCTTCCGTCGTCAACCCTGGCATCGCATGCCTACATGCGAGCGAGGGTCTCATGTAGTTTCCAAGGTCGTCTTATGGCCGGAGTGGAGACTGCTCGCGCACATAGAAGGAATGTATTGCCTTTTGGTTGGTGGCTGGAACAAGGTTTCATCATCCACATCTCACGGCCCTCCACCAGCTTGCGGTTGCCCTATTCCCATACACAATGTTTCCCCAGTGCCCAGCATGAATCCAATTTCATGGACATCCCAGATCAGTGCCTCCTGCCATTCTTGCATGCGTTCCTGTACAGCCATATCGCCAACACGCGCGCGTGATGCCCCAACATGTTGGGCAGAGGGGATCTAAAGAAGAGCTGATCAAAGTAGTCTTCCGGAACTCCCCCCGGCGCTCTTTCGAAGTATGGAATTAAAAAGGGACGGTGGTGAGTTTCCTGTCGATGCTTGATTGGGGTTAATTGGAAATGGCGTCAGGATAAAGCGCGAAAGATGGTTGTCAGATCCGGTGGGTCATGAGATCCTGAGCGCCTACCACCATGAGGTTGTGACGTAGAACAAAACGCCTCTCGTTCACCACCTCGTGCGGGCTGTGTGACATTCTTATACTCTGCGGCGCTTTTATGGCGACTGGCCCGTAAACTCTTTCGCTCACTTTCCCCTCTCAAACTAGCAAGCCATGCCAGACCTCAAACCGTACACTGGCCCCACTAAACTCGTCGTCGCATTCGATATTGGTACGACTTACAGCGGTATCTCGTACTGTATCCTTGAACAAGGACGAGTTCCTGAGATTCTTGGGGTCACGAGGCAGGCTTTTCATTTCTTTCTATGGATCTGTCGTGACTGGCCGTAGATTTCCTGCGCAGGAACTGGTCCGCGGCGACGCCAAAGTACCATCTCTCTTGTACTATGACAAGAGCGGCGATCTCCAGGCGGTTGGCGCTGAGGTGCTCGCTGAAGGCATAACTGAGACAGCGCTGCAGGAGGGATGGACCAAGGCTGAATGGTTAGTTGTTAATCACGTTGAGACACTGGTGGAACACCGTACTCATTCATGAAATTCAGGTGGAAGCTTCATCTCCGCCCGGGGCATTTAGACTCCTCTATTAAATCGAACAATGATTTACCCCCACTCCCGCACGGAAAATCTGCCGTCGACGTTCTCACAGATTTTGTCGCGTATCTCTCCCAGTGTGCCAAGACCTATATTCAGGAACGTCATCTCGCATTCACCTGGTCATCCATCGAGAATTCCATTGAATATATATTCACTCATCCAAATGGCTGGGAAGGTGTACAACAACAGCTATACCGTCAGGCGATTACGCGTGCCGGTCTCATTCCCAGCACACCTGAGGGGCAACGCCGTGTTCACATGCTAACGGAGGGCGAAGCCAGCCTCCACTTTTGCGTCTCAAACCTTCTCAACACGGAGACAACTGACGAAGCCTCTCCTCGAGGAATCGTGATCATCGATGCTGGCGGTGGGACCATCGACTTGAGCATGTTTTCAATGACGTCCAACCCGATCTCCTGCGAGGAGATTGCTCCAGCTGAGTGTACGCAGCTATCACCGACCACCGAAATCTTACTTATTCCATCTCTATGGCTTTTAGGTCGGTTGCAGGGTTCGGTCTTTGTTACTCGCAGGGCCAGCACTCTGTTACAACGTTGGTGGTCTTCTTCTTCTTTTTCCTTGCCAGTGACGAACCCGAGAAACTCTAAAAACAGGAAAACTTGAAGGCTGGGATCACTCCAGCACTGAAGATATAGCCGAGTTTACCCGCGAATTCGACCAGTCAACGAAACTCATCATCAAGAATGATCGGGATCCTGCTTACTACGTCAGGGTTGCCGGGCGTCGCGTCACTAACCCGAAATACAACATTTTATTTGGGAAGCTGAAGTTGTCGGGGTATGACTGCGTTCGATCTACGTCACCACCGCTGATCGTCTGATTTTATGTCCTCAAGTGAAGAAGCCACCGGCCTGTTCAATGATTCCGTTGACGCTATCATTGACGCATTCGAGCAACAGCAGAAATCTGCTACGACGCCGATCACTGTGAGTTTTACCTTTTTCGAATATTTTGTCGCATTTATCCACATTTTCAGATGGCTTTCCTTGTTGGGGGGCTCTCAACGAACGACTGGCTCTGGTCTCGACTTCAGTCGTATTTCAAGGCCAAGAATGTCAACATTTGCCGTCCAGACAACCATATGTGTGTGCCTTGTCTAGTATGCTCGCAAACCCTTCTGACGCGTTTTCAGCAACAAGGCGGTTGCTAACGGGGCGGTGTTATCTCACGTTGATCGTGACAATCATTTGGTCGCCTCGCGAGTCGCACGTGCTACATATGGTGTAGTTTGTGCGTTGTCCGTCAAGGCAAACAATGAGGAACACCTTCGCAGGAAGCACCAATGGGAGGTGGATCCGACGGGCGATTGCTATGTTCCAGGGTACTTTGAGTCGAAGCTTTCCAAGGTAACCCTCCTTCGTCGAGTGGCTTGCGAGAGAGTTCATTCTTTTCGACAGGGTGCTCGTGTTCGCGAGGAAATGGAATTTCTGGAGTCGTTTTCGCTTACGGAAACAAATCCAAAAGACTTTGGCGTACAGACGGTGCGCCTGGTGTGCTATCGAGGGCGTTTATCCGACCCGAAATGGGTGGACCAAGATCAATGCACGTTCCTTCCACTCTTTGCCTCACATTCTCGTTCTGACGTGGAGCATTGCAGCGGCTTTCTCCCCATTTTGTACTATCCAGGCGGATCTAAGCGCGGCCGCAAAGGATCTGGTTATCAAGAAGACAGCTTCCGGCCAGGTTTACTACCAACTAGATTATGAAGTGATTGTACTGTTTGGGCTCACGGAACTTCAAGCGCATTTGGGCTGGAATACGAAGGCAAGTCATGAAGCGATTCCCTTTGCAGGTCGCTGATCGAACTCTGTTTCCAGGAGGGCCAACGACGGTGAGTCTCCGTGAATCTGTGTTGTCGTATCGTCTCACTCGCCTCAGAATCCCAGCGACGGTCTTACATCAGGGATCGGTCATTCAACCCGATTAGCCGAGAACCTGGTGAGCACCCGTCAGGACCATTTGTAAAGTCCTCAGAACATGATGAACATTGCCCGTGTAGCTAGGTCGCTCGTTGGCAAATGCCCGCACTGTGGGCCTGATTACCTTTGTTTCATTTCGGGCTGCTGGTTCAGCATATCTCGTTTCGATCTGCTACTAGTTACGGTCTCGCAAGACGCAACAGTATTCGCGCGTCGGTTCCGTCTATTACGCTATATTGTAGTTGTCCCCCCATTGTGTGCACTGGCTGGATCTGGATTTCCTCGTAGTGTTTCTACCAACGTCTACACAGAATGTTAGTCTTAATCCCCACTGTGGGTTAAACGTCAACGACTTCCTCCCTGATTTTCAGCCTGCAGGGAGATGTGTGAAATTCAGCTTATTAGGACTACTTTTCAGTGATCACACAATTCACTGAGATGCACAAATTCAAAATGCTACAGTGCTCGAAACCCATACCCCACAGATGACCCCAAGGGGTATGGGTTATAAAGGAGTTGACTGTACTGTACATACTGTAATGATGGCATACACATGTCATGACAAAGTCTGGACTCCCTTAGCCCGAGGAGATGTTAATGCGCTCTTACCAGACCTTCGTGATGCGAGAAGGCTGAGCATTCTCTACATTTTCCTCCTCCTCCACCTTCCTTTTCTTGCTCGTCTCTCCTTGAATGATCTGCGGGGGGTGGTCATCCTCCGCCACCCGCGTCTTTCTCGGTGATCTCTCCTTGACGGTCTGCGGAGACTGATCACCCCTCACCTCTGCCTCCCCCCCCACCCTCCTCGGCAGCTTCTCACGGACGACGGGCGATGGCTGGGGGACACCCACTTTATCAGCATCGACAAGAGCGACTGCCCATCATGCCCGTAGGGCCGTACCTGCGCCATTATTCCCTGGGGCTCAATTGCAGGCGTCACCGGATGATTCTCGGCATCCACCGTCGACGCTGGGGGGCCGACGTTGTTATCAGTGACTTGGCCTTGGGAAGAGCCATACGCCACATCCCTCTGCCCGAGTTGACTACCTGGCGTCTCTCGCCCGACCGCAAGCTTTTGGCTGTCCATCTCCAAAGGCATCACCACGTTGGGCTGAATATCCATTTCTGCATCGTCAGCCTTGGAAACATCTACAATGTGCAAATTGGGCTCATACCCTTTGACGAACAGGAAGACTCTGGCCGTCCATTGTCTCGTCACTTCCTTCCATTACACTGGACGGGACGGTCGATGCCACTTCCTCAACTTCAGTGGGGCCGTTCGCGGGTTGGACTTGGGGGTATTGTGCCAACGTCTCCGGATGAGCGAACCGGTTCTGGATATCCATCTCGAAAGACAGCATGTCGGGCTGGATAGGCAAGTTTCACGTCGTCAGGGTTCCGTAAGATCCGCCGGTGCGTCGGGGGGGGGGGCGCGTACATACCTGCAACACCTCGTCCTGAAGAAGGAAAGGCTGGTCCGTCCCGTCGGGCAGAACGCCTCGCGCCGCTGTGTCCTGGGAAACGGCAGCCATTCCACTCTGGTCACCGGAGCTACCATTCGACACTGAGTGACTGGGTTTCTCCCTCGTGGGTGCCTTTGGTGTCTCCGATGCCACGTCGGAAGGGTCGCTGAGGCGAGTGCCCTGGCTACTCCGGCTTGCTATGTTACGGTCTGGCGTTGGATTGCTGGCTTCGGGATTGCATCCGCAAAAGAATAAGCCTCTCAGGGAGGCAGATATCCGCTTGGTGATCTTGTTCAACATGATGAACACTCGTAGAGAGGGAACTCCCTTGAAGGTAGGGAGAAAGGCTGGGTGGCGTCGGTTCGATGGTTAGGAAACGAATGCAAGAAACTTTTTTGTCGTACCTAATAGAGGTAGGTGGTCTGTGCACGAGCATGGCGATGTGACGACAGCAAGGCTGCAGCGTTGCTGCTTCCATGCCAGTCAAATAGACCGTGCACAACTTCTTCAGACCCTGTGTTGGCTCGCCTTCCCCGGAACTCGCTGAGGGGGGTGACAACAACCTAAGCGTATCCTGTGGCTGCGGCTCGGACGTTGTAGGGTACTACTAGTCCCAGGACGCCTGGAGATTGCAAGGAATGCGGTAGCCCGGGCGGTATACTGCAGTCTGCGAGTCAGCGAATCGGTCTGAGCGTTTGAGCGACGATCCAGACGATACCATGAATGTACATATGTACATTCATTCCGACAAAGTTGTTCGGTTCGGATGGATCATTGCTTCCTCAGCAGTGAAGAATCAATATTTCATAACGAATTCGATTCACGGTTGCAACGTTGAAACGTTGAACGTTGATATTGAACGTTGATTGGCATGATCCAGGCCTGCCTCGAGGTCCAGCAACGTAAGCAAGTGGCATGAGGGAACCGAGGGAACGCGAAGCACAAACCTACTTACAAGTATCAGTATCAGCCAGGCTGTCGGATACGCCGACTAAACTGAGGTACCACGTGACCTACAGCGTGCCGGCCGCCCCTTGAAATTAATCCGTATGCTGCATTGTTTTTATACTGCAGTACTAGGCTACTTCATGCATCTCCCTCGCTCCCATCACCGCTAGTAATCAGCACTATGCCGGACCGCGTATCGCGCGTGTTGGACAGCATGATCACAGCCGTGGACGACGGCTTCTCATATGATGGCATCGTGTCGATACCAGAAACAGGTCTGGAGGATGCTGGCGGGTACCGATTTAGTCTGGCTGGCTGGCTCGGCGACGGCGTGGTTCGTTCTCTACTCCTCCTACCGACAGGGATAACGTACAAGTCGTGCTGTTCAGGATCGACTTCGGGAAGCCATTTCAAAGGTGGCAAAGAGGTGCGTCGTTTCTCATCAAGTTGTCTACAGGCCGTGTTGACATGATGGGTCACGCTTAGCATCTTCGGCAATCGAAATCCTCCCGACAGTCCAAATCCTCCCGACAATGGTAACCCGAGTCCAATCGACTCCAGACTTGGTTCAGGTAGCAAGGTTAATACTATTGAGGTTCCTCTCGACCCTCAGCACTCATCATCCTCGCAGGACGGCCCATCCCGGCATGACTCCTCAACCTCGCAGGACTCCCCAACCTCACAGGACTCCCCAGACCCACAGGTTCCACACCATAAGGAAGGTCTTGCTGAGGCTGACGATGGTCTTCAAATATCTCATATTAATAAGGAGAAACCGCAAGATGAGGAGAAACTGCCAAGGAAAATATTGGAGGGCTCTCAGCATTCAGACGTCGATCAAAAACCGCCAATGAAGATCGTGCGTGAGGGGGATAAGGAGGGCAGTCAAGTTCAGCCTCGTACCGGTACTCCAGAGCGATTGCCAAGGAAAGGCAAGCAGATACTGGCTCACATTGCGCACTCAAATATCGACCAGAATTTACCAGTGCTGGTGGACGAGCCCGCCGGTGGGGAGAAACCACCGAGTGTCATTCCCCCTTCAAATATTGCTCAGGGTAGGCAGCCCAGAAGGAGGAATGGCGACGAGGAGGGAACCGGAAGTGGCTCGGGCCGAAACGATTGAGAATTGAGAGGGACCAGCTTATCAATGATGGCTATGGTACCCCATGAACTCGCGTCGTTACTGGTTCCCCTTGTCCTTTAGTAGTCCTGATTAAGCTTTCTTTGCTTCGTCCATGCCTGCGCGGGGCCTTCGAAGGTCGTTCAACGAGCAACCCTGGAGGTCTCGGAGGAAGTTGATTGAAGTGGAAAAATCGTCTGCTTTCCCGCTTTTTTGGTTTTCTGCATACTTCGTAGCTAGAGGGGGTTTGCGTCTCCCGCTTTTACTCTCGAACAATATCTGCACGGGAGTCGTGAGCGGTGTCATCGGGGTAAGGGGGACGTTGTACATCGCAGCACCCAACTTGACATGCTCGTCCGACTTTACGCAACCAAAGTTAATAGAAGATAATCTGGCGCGTTTGGCGTCGGTGAGTGAAGTACCACTTCCATCGACACTACGGTGGACAAACGCTCGATCAGCATTTTACAGCTTATTTCCGGTGATGGAGAATCCAGTGCTATCTTTGCTGTTCCCGGAATTATGCAGAATCAGGGACAAGCGCTCGCACCGCTCCGATCAGAGATAGTAGTAACCTGAACTGGGAGAATCACCGTACCCTGTGGTGCTACGCGGCAAGGTGTTGGCGTAATTACGTGGCGCACTGTACGCCAGACCCTGGGTGGATGGAGGCGGCGTGATCGATACATTGCGCTGCTCTTATAGACGGAATGACTGCGAGGCCAGGCTGCTTCACGGCTCTCCCCACCCGGCGCTACTGGTAATCAGCATTATGCCAGACCGCATGTCGCTCGTGTTGGACAGCATGATCATAGCCGTGGATGAAGGCTTCTCGTATGATGGCATCGTGTCGATACCAGAAACAGGTCTGGAGGATGCTGGCGGGTACCGATTTAGTCTGGCTGACTGGTTCGACGACACTGTGGTTCGTTCTCTACTCCTTCGATTGACGGCGATAACATACAAGTTATGCTATTCAGGATCGACTTCGGGCAGTCATTTCAGGGGTGGCAGATAGGTGGGTCGTTTGTCTTTGAAGTTCACATCGTATGCATGTCCTGACCTCAGTAATGCCTAGGTTCCTCCGCAGTGAAACTCATGGTAATCGGAGTTCGAGCAACTCCGGAATCAGATTGATCACTCTTCAGTGCCCCCCGTCCCACCAGGACTCTCCATCCTCTCAGGGCCCATCTCCGCAAGGCCGCCATCCACAAGATCCCCTATCGCTTCACGGCTCACCGTCCCTACAGGACTCCCCATCTCCGCAGGACGTGCTAGCCCCGCAGGACGCCGCAGCTCCACAGGATGCCTCAGCCCTGCTGCAGTCTCTGCAGGAATCCAGAAAGGAAAGCGAGCAGGTTTTGGAGGACATTGTGCACTCGGATGTCGACCAGAATATACCAATGTCGAAAGACGAGGAGGCCGCTCCCCCTACAGACATCGACCAGAGATTGACAAGGAAGGATAGACAGCCCCGACTCGCGCGTGAGGAGAAAGTGCCGGGGGATAGGGAGAAAGACTTTGGTCAGGAGAAACAGCCCAGAAAGAGGGATGGCGACGAGGAGAGAACCGGAGGCGGTTCGGGATGGGGCGCTTGAGAGTTGAGACAGAGTAGTAGACTTATCAACGGTGAATATTTAACTAGAAAAAGTCGCGTCCCATGTCGTTTTTACTCTCGAGCGGTGGTGGCATTGGGTCATGAGAGACGGTTTGAATCCGAGCAACATACACATTGATTGACTCAAGTCCAGGCTTTGGGCCGGTGTTCCGCTTACAAAGCATGCAATGGGTTATAAAGTCGTATACGTGGTTTACTGTACTTTTCAACGGTGTCACAACTCACGAGCTCGCAACTACTATCCGCACCAGTTTATCGATACATTGGTCTCTCTCTGGCTGAAAGAATACATTAGTATACATACATTGATTCACTCACGCAGCGAGTTACAACACGTGGCGGACTTTCTCGACAAACTTACCATCGCGAATGGCCCACGATCGTAATGCATTGGTGTGTTCACCAGAGCCGTCTAGAGTCCCACCTTCTCACCCGCTCTTGATTGTATTAGTGGCTAACTGGACAAGATGAGTCGGTGGAAGTTAACCAGCGCGCATTGATCGACAAGGTACTTGCGCGCTACTCCGGCGAGTTCACCGGTGAGAGATCCTGGCGGCATTCCGCGGTAGTCCTTTCTCAACCTTCATCTCTTGACGACGTCAGTATTCCGGGAACTCCTCCAGAACTCAGACGATGCTCGGTCGTCTGCAGTCGAAATTCGCTTCGAGACTGCCGCATACCTACGTCGAAAGGACGGCGAGCCAGGACCCATCGATGTACCGACCCTCCCTAATCTCAAATCTACACACGTACGAGTGCTCGGTGTTGTCATGCCGTGCGGTATACGCCTTTGTTGACTCTTCTTTGATCAAGGTCACCCAATGGACGTTTAGAAACGATGGAATCACTTTTAGAGATGAGGATTGGACACGACTACGAAAGATCGGTGAGTGACTCACTTTTTGATTTGAAATTTCTGCCCTATAATGGGCGTCGCGCTGCTCTAGCTGAGGGAAACCCTGACGAGGAGAAGATTGGCGCGTTTGGTGTCGGTGAGTGAACACATCGCTGCTGTCGACATGGCGGTGGACAAATGCTCGATTAGGATTTTACAGCTTATTTTCGATGACGGAGAATCCATTTGTATCGTCTGGAGGTACGCTATCTTATGTCTTTGGGGCTATATGATTTAGTTTCCTTTCAGGACATGGGATGCAATTTTATTGGAAGGATAACAAGGATCAGGTATCATCGTTCTCCAGCACATCAACTCTTTTTCTCATCGTATCATGTGTCAGCTGAATGTTCGTCGTGGTGACCTCCCTTCAAAAGGAACTGCAGACCCATGGACAACGTTCGAAATGACGCTCCGAGAGGCTGGTCCTATACCGTCGGCGTTTGACTTGATGCGGTTTCTTGCATCGTCAATTACGTTCATGGTTCACCTGAACGATGTCAGCGTATATTTTGACGAGCATCGCATTGGCCACGTCAAGAAGTCACCTGGGGTGACTAAAGCTATCGACCTTCCCAAGGGATTGAAACGATCTAGCCAGTCGAGTATCATGAATGTCCGAGGTGTGCAGTCTCACCGTGAGTCTTCGCCATACTGCCTGTTTGCGTATTGATCATTAACTCTAACTAGCCATCAGGATCAAGGCAGAGGTCATGCATGCTGTATATGCTGTTGGGACTGAGAAACGATCACTACTAGAAGTCTTGGAGCCTCACAAGCCCAAGGGCGGCTTTTTCTCTTCCATTGTTTCTGTCTTTACGAGTCAATCGACACTTCAGCCTGAGACTCCAGCGTTACCGCCACAGCCTCCCAAGGATCCGACAGAGTTACATGAGATGAACGTGACTCTCACTGTGTTCACTGCAGAAGTGGATGTCAAGGTGGACAAGAAACTCTCTGCTGAACTCCTCCGGTCTACAAAGAAGAATCCTCCTGCACGGCTCAAATATGATTTGATTTATGTGAGTGTTTCGATGCGATCGGTCTCTTCATGAAGACTTATCATACTTCATACCAAGACTGGGAAGGATGAGTATGATCTGAGTCTTGCCGATGACAAGAACCAGCCAGTGGCGTGCGGAAGTATTTTCCAGGGTCTTCGTGCGGATTTGAACGGGTTTGTGATACCAACGCTCGCTTTGCTTTTCGACTGACATTTCGTTAGGGTTGGGCATACGCGCATTTTCATTGTCTGCATCGACGTCTTTTGAACTTCCACCTTTCACTAATTTCTCTACGTAGGGACACGCTACGGCTCAGACGACAGGTATCGGTGGCCACATGGCGTCCCGCTTCATCCCGACTGTCGAGCGTGAATCAGTAGATCTCGTGTAAGCGTGTCATTTTCATCTTGCCTTGTTATTTGTATGTTCACACGACTCCTCTCAGTGACAAGAATGTTGCAGGTGAGCAGCTCCTTAAGAGTTTCTGGTGTCTGCTTAGCCTGTTCTAGTCTGGAATAAAGAGTTGCTGTATGTTGGGGGGTTCCTGGCTCGCGCGGCGTACGAATTGGAGCTCTCCAACATCCAAAATTTGTGGGAAGGCGCAGCCAAATCTAATGGGTCCCCAGACTTCCGTCCACCACAGGAGTTGGAGCATTGGCTCCTTCAGCGTTTTATTCACGTTCTCAAATTCTTCACCTTTTATCACTCTACTCCTTCATCGGAGGTATCTCGGTTGCTGGAAACTTCGTTCTACGGGTGTTCCACTTTGCCGTTGAGGCTTCTCTCATCCGCTGGTATCCGTGGGGCTCCTGATATCAAGGAATTCGACCCCGTTTTCTCGAAATTCCTCAAACACCTCCCAGTTTTGCCACAACCTGTTATCCAGGAAGGTGCGCGTACCATCAAAGCCCTGCAAGCTCAAGGCATGCTCTCCCCTATAACCTTTGTCGACGTCCTGCAAGAATTACGGCAACATCCTCTCAGCGAAGAGGAGCTTATTGGTTGTCTTAAATGGTGGACCGGCCTCAAGCAGGACAGCACTGACGTCAATATGGCTCAGATCCGTGTACAGTTGTTGAATGCAGCGGTCCTCAGCAGTGCAGATGGAAGAGTACTTCCGCTGTCATCAGTACAGTATTTCATCAATACCAAGACGCTTGGTACCCATATCCCATTGGACGGACCCCTTCCCACGACCCTCATGCCCTTGAATGTCACCAAACATTTCACGCCTCCCGAGTTGACGAGCTTCCGCTGGGCCGAATTTACTATCATCGACTGGTTACAACACATCTCCCAACTTGATGTCATGTCGGCGAATCCAGATCACGACTTCACCAAGTCAATTGACTGGGCTGAGCGTGTACTGACCATTCTATCTCGTGTATGGTCTTCGCTGTCGAATGAGATGCATACTTCGGCGAAGAAGGTTTTCGCTGGCAAGAAGTGTATCCCGACGTCTTGTGGTCTAACATCCCCGGAGCTCTCGTATTTTCCTAATACCAACGTGGCGCTATTTAGCGACCTTCCCTTGGTAAAGTTTCCCTCGGGTCTTGTTATCAAGAGCCAGATGGAGAAGTTGCTCTCGTTTATTGGTGTCCGGAAACATGTCGATCTCCAGCTTGTTTTCGATCGGTAAGTCGACGTGGCTCTATTGATTCCGTGACTGCAGCCGTGTATCTAGGATGGTGAAGAAGGGTGATTGGAGTATTTCCGACCTCGTGGGCTATCTGGTCCAGGTGCGGGATACGCTGACCGCGGAGGAACTCGCCAGACTAGCGTCGACGGCAGCGTTTCCTAAAGAAGGTGCACCGCCGGCTGCGGGCAAGAAGAAGCCTCGCTATTGTGCTCGAGAGCTCTATGAGCCTGTAGACATCTTCCGGAAACTGGAGCTTCCCGTCCTTGATTGGGGGGAGAAGTCCAAATGGCGGAATAATTCAGAGGAAGGTTGGTCTGGACGTTGTACTACCATTGAGTGGTGACTGACCTGACTGCTTGATAGCCAAGCTGCTCTATCGGCTTGGGTTGCGTCGCTTCCCACCTTTGGAGACTACGGTGACACTGTGTTCTTCCACGGACGCCGCTGTTCGCACGATTGCTTTCAAGTATCTGTGTGATAACATTCCTTCGAAATACCCGGATTATAATCCGGACAACTTCGGGCACATTGCGTTTATTCCTTCAGAGGGTGAGGATGGCACTCATTTAGGAAAGCTGGGCGAAGTACATCACCCTCGTGGCGTCATGTTGTCATTATTAACACGGTTACTTCCCCCAATCTAGGTGTTCTCTGGGACTCAGTGGAAAGTACTTGGCTTCTCAGTTGTTCAAGGCAGTTGTCGAGAAGCTGCGGTCAGTAAACTAGGCATACAGCCTCACCCCCCTACATCGATGCTCCTCTCCCTGCTGGAGAAAACGCCACCACCCAACGAAGCGACTGCGCGGCAGTGGTTTGAGATTCTGGCAGAGCGCATCTCGAGTAAGCGTTCCTCTCGCACTTCGTTTCGATTCTCTCACGGGATGTGATAGGTTTTACCCAATCCCAGTTGACCGTACTCTCGAAGCTGCCGATCGTCCCCACGAAGGGTTCAGGCGTTCAACAATTGAGATGGCTCGCGCCTACTCAGTGTTACCTGGGCGATGGTACCAAGGGCGAGTTCCATTCCAAGTTGTTCGTCTTTATCGATTTCGGGCCTGTGGCGAACAGGTTTTTGAGTGCATGTGGTTCGAAGAACGAGCCTTCCATAGACGAGGTTGCGGAGATCTTGATTTCTGATCCCAAGAAGTTTTACGAGCTTTCTGGAGGGTACGAAAAGTACGTGGCCTGCCTCCCAGTTTCTGTCAGTGGTTGCCCACATAGTTGGTCCCCAGTTTCTTAGCAGGGTTACGCAACCTGGCTGTCAACAGCCATGCTATCACCGTTGGCACACTGAACAAGATGAAGATATCGCCCATCTTGCTCGGTATGCGCCGCCAGAAAGCTTCGAAAACGTCCTTGGACAAGATTCCGCCAGCGGAATGGGATGAAGAAGGATGGGAAGATCTGCACGATTTGCGCAAACCCAGTGAGATCGTCATCGCCGACGATACGAACACGTATCAGCTTTTCAGCGACTCGATCTTTGCCGCACCGCAAGAAGACCTTTTGGAAAGTGCGCACACCTCATGATTTGGCTGAGAGGGTATATCATGACTTACTACGCGCCCTACAGGCTTTTACGCACTGCTTGGATCGCGACGCTTGAGCACTGTCGTTCGTGAGGAATATAAAGTCTCGAACGAGAGATCGAATTCGAAGATCGCCTCTGACGTCCGGGCTCTTGTACTCGAGCGGCTACCTTTGTTCCTCCACGAGCACACTCACGCCCGCACGAAGGTGTCTCTCTCGTGGCTTTCCGGCACGCACAACTTCAATGTCAAGGGGTTTGGAAAGTTGGTCGTCTCGAAAACGCTTGATTTCGGGAATGGCAAGACGACGCGCACGCTGGACGCATCGGCAGCTGCGAAGCGTGTCGGTATGGGACCGATCGAGTTGTGGTTGTCCGACAGCACACAGGTGGACATGTATGAGTGAGTTACTGTGTTCCGTTCTGTGCCGTTTTACTCTGGCGCTCAGTTATATAACCAGAGTTGCGACGTCCCTGTGTCGGTTGCTATTCGAGAAGGCCAAGGTCAACGATGCCCTCCTATTTATGACGATTCTCTCTACCGATCTGAAAGCATTGAAACGGAGAGGTTATAACGGTCGGTATTATGTACATACCTGTCCCCGAGTTTCCCGACTCACGCATACGTCCCATAAGTCGACAAGATCCTCAAGCAACAGCAACAAGATAGGAAGTTGGCGGAAGAAGCCAGGAGAAGCCGCTACCTCGGGTCGGAGGTGTCCAACTCTTCGACGACCCTTATCCCCCAACCGGTGGCGCCACAACCGCTGAGAGCGAATCATCCTGATTCTGTCGCGACGCGCTCAAAGTCACCTACGCGGCGCCCTGGGTTGCACGGAGGCTGGGAGCCTGCACCTGGTTCATCTCCGCCGCCCACAAACCCACCTTCAGCTATGACGCCTGGTGTACCAGAGCAGCCTCCGAACGACCCGGTGACCACACAATCACCGATTCCACCTTCCACTCCTGAGCCCACCAACAACGCCTACCCCATCAGCAATGCGATACAAAATTTGAGGCGCAAGCTCATTTCACACATGCCATCTTCCTCGGAGCTCGTTCGATCTGGTCCGTCTCCCCAGGCTCCACAGTACGCTCGAGCTGCGTTTGGAATGAACGTTCCGTTGATCTTTTCATGACAGGAATACGCGGCAGGTGACACCCCAAAGTAACATTCGTGGGTGATATATACACGTTTACATGAATTGTGATCTGATGGGTGTGTTGCTCAGGGGCCAATGTCGATATGGCAATCAAGGCATGCAAGCCCGAAGAGGGGACATTACTCCATAATCGCAAGAGAATGGAGGTTGTCAAGGAGTCCCTGGACGAGGGTTACTGCGATACGTCTGGCCAGGTTGGAAATCTAGAGCTCCTCGGTAGGTTACAGGTTCGTTCATCCACACCTGGACGCTGACAATCTGATCAGGGAAAATGGGAGACGTGAGGGTCTTTGCCACGAAAGGTGAGACTGCACGGGAACGTTGAAATGGGCAACATCTGGGTTACTGAGCGATGAATAGATGTGCCCGACACCGACACGTTCATGGCGCGGATGCGCGACCCGCTCGCTCGATTCATACATGTCATTACGCCTCTTGCTCAGATGTACAACCTTCCGATGACCTCATTGCATGTCTTTTATGACATGGCCGGAGGACTGATCGCGTTCAACAGGAACGGAAGCATTTTCCTCAACCTGCGCTACTTCGAGGCATGGCGTGAGTGTCATTGTTGCCCTCGACTCTCGGTGACGACAAAGCTGAGATGACCCGATCAACAGACGACCAGGACGTCAAGAACGGTTGTCAACAGCAAGCTCAGATATCTTGGTCTGTTCTGCCTTGCCCGCATCCTCGTTCGCTTTCGGTGGCTGATGGTCGACTACTTTGGTCTGTCAAACTAGGTTCTTCACGCTCGCACACGAGATTGCACACAACCTCATCGAGCCACACAACTCGGAGCACGAATTTTACTTCTCGGCGATCTGCGAAGCGCACGTACTTGCGTTGTCGGGGCTCGTAGGGGCTGCCGTGGTTTGACGCGACGAGTAACCCCGTTATCTCGTTGTATGCGAGATGAACCCATATGCTCCAATGAGGTATGAACCCATACGAATGATGGAAAACATTCTTGGACGACTACTATACTTACTTATGGTTGGGCGCTGGCACATGCACGACGGACGCAATATGGAAACGTTTTCGCATGTAGAGCACGCGACAACACATGTCTTTTCATGTCGTATCAACGGGTTTGTATTGGGGACACGTATTTATTCAAGTACAACCGTCACTCGGAAGAGTGGCGAGGCACTCTACAACAGTCTTGGTTTTCTATGGATGGAGGCAGAGTGATCTGAGATGGATCCAACTCTTAGTAACACTGCCACAGGCGCTGTCGGCACGGCATTTCCCGCATTCTCGACTCTAGTAATACGCACCACAACATGATTGGGTTGACTACGGTTACACGATGGACTTGTGCATTCGTATCAATGTTTCTCGGTGCCGCCCATGGCGAACCAGGATCGATATCACCCTTGCACGCCTTGAAGACGCGGTGATGCCTCGTGGATGACGTGCCTGTCACTACTAGCGAAGAATGGTTCCAGAGAGTGAACGGGGCCAGCGTTGATTCAAAGTACGTTCGAGGTGGTGCGAGGTGAAAGCAGTCGGGGGTTGGAACGTTGGAACCCGGCTGGATTACTCTTAGCGGCGCGGGCCGCTTCAAGTTCTCCCTGACCTTCAGTGCCTCCATCATTTCACGAATGCAATGTTACTTACAGTAAGCCTGGTTTTACCGGTGCATAATATTCGGGTTGTTCAACGAAAGAAAGAAGCTGCAGAAGTCGGTGAGTGATGGTAAACACCGTGTTCTCTGCCAGGTCGGGTCTTTCCTTGCTACGTCCTAACTGCAGCAAGGACATACTGTCGGAGATATCATGACAGCATGTTCATCCCGGTGGATTCGGGGAACAAAATATGGCGACCACGCACATGGTGCGCCTCCCCTCGAGTGGCGATGGGAGTGGCAGCGCAGCCTCGGGCTGGTCTAAACGTTGCACCGTGCCGCACTTATAAACGGTATCCCTGCGGTGTCTGCAGGCTACTTCACGACTCTCCCTCACTCCCGTCGCAGCGAATGATTGGCACTCTCACAGACCGCGCATCACTGATGTCGGATAACAGGATCACAGCTGTGGTGGACAAAAGCCTGCCACATGATGGCAGCGCGTCGGTACCGGAAAGAGGCCCGCAGCGTGTCAGGTCCTTAGCTGGTCTGATTATCGTTCGTCCTCTATACCTCCTCTTAATACGGTACCGGACTACAAGTCATGTTATTCAGGATCGCGTTCGGGGAGCCCTTTCAAAGGTGACAAAGCCAAAGGTGGCAAATAGGTGAATCGCTTCTCATCAAAGTTATCACCTCAAGGGCGCGCTGACATGGGCGACGCTTAGGTTCTTCGGCAAACTAAATCCCCGCAAGAATGACAACCCGGGTGCCGCAATCTGCTCTAGAGTCGGTCCGGCCGACGAGGTCAATACCATTGAGGTGCCCCTTGACCCTCAACGCTCGTTATCCCCGCAGGACTCGTCACCCCCGCAGGACGGCCCATCTCGGCGTGACTCCCCAATCCCACAGGACTCCCCAATCCTACAGGTCCCGCAGGACACGTCAACCCAACAGGACTCCCCAATCTCACAGGACTCCCCAACCTCGCAGAACACGTCAATCCCACAGGTATGAATGCTATGGGATAAAGAAGGGCTTGCTGAAACTGACAAAGAAGTCTTCAGACTTCTCATATTGGCAAGGGAGAACTGCGGGATGAGGAAAACGAGGACCTTCAAACTCAGCCTCACCCCAGTACTTGGGAGAGACTGCCGAGGAAAAAACGGCGGACGTTAACGGACGTTGTACATTCAGACGTTGATCAGAAGTTTCCAAGGGAGGACATCGTGCGTGAGGAGGATAAGGAGGGCGGTCAAGTTCAACCTCGTCCCGATGGTCAAGAGAGATTGCCAAGGAAACGCCAGCAGGTTCTGGAGAACGAAGGGGAGGAAGCCGTTCATCCTAGGTACTGACACGATCAGATATTGTTAACGAAGGAGAGTCAGCCTCGGCTCCCTAGGGATCGCGAGCGAACCAGGGGGCTGCTTGGGTTGAAACGAGCGAGAATTGAGAGGGATTTGTATTTATCAATGTTACTATGTGCTGAGCAGACTAGGATCTGTATATATTTCCGCTACGTTAGTAGTGGGTATTTCAAGGGGGCCAGTTCTTTTTTTTTTCCATACACAACGTATTTATATTACTTGCCCTTCAATCCGACCACATTTCTGCGTGATGGCGCGTCGCTCGAGGGTGGGGAAAGAAGGTCGAGAGGATCTGTATACCATGTATATCTAGGTACAAACGAAGAAACTGGTACGAAGACTCTGATGCTAGCAGCCGTTTCGTGTGCGATCGGGTGAAACCCGTAGGGTTTCCGGCCCAAGGCAAGGCCCTGATCTATGAGTGGGCCAGGTGAGCTGTGAGGGCGGGTTGGGCCCTCACAGTCAGCGAGACCGTTGCTTCACGGATGTGCAGGCGACGTGCGTCGAGCAAACAAACAGCGATCTGTTTGTGACTGAGAGAGGGTGAGGGGGGTGGGTGACGAAAAGATTGCTGAAAACCGAAGCTCTGCGAGAGCGAAGGAGGTGGTGAGAAGCAAAGAAAACGATACCACCTCGCTTCGCTTGACTCGCAGACTTCATCCTGCGCCACCTCGTGCCTCGTTTTACGTAGGATATCAGCTACCTACGCATCACGTGGTATCTCATTCCTCGACACAGCCACTCTCACCGAGGTTGGCCCCGCTATCGAGGACAGCGAAACGATATGGTCGATCGCCATCTCCCCAGACAATGGCTATCTAGCAACCGGACGACACGACGGTAAAATCACCGTGCGTGACCTCGCCCATGTTCTCCCCCATTCGTATGGTCCTTTCCATGTACGCATGTCTCCATTCACCATGTTGATGTCGTACGTGCATAAACCCTATCTTCAGGAAGAATCTGAGACCCGCAGCGGAGATGGCGCGAGTGATTTCCTCGAGGTATCCCTTCGTTCGTTTCCCGCTCGAAGCGCGTCCTCACGATCGTGCAGGTCGAGGTACCATCCGGCGCGCCTGCCTCTCACTTCAACTATGACGAGGTCGGTGCTCACCGCATTCTCCTCCTGCTTGTGTTGACGTTCCTGGAGCCACCATCCCCGACTTCCTCCGTCCATCCCCGTGAGGGCGAGGCACCGCCACTACCACGCGTATCCTTTACCGTACCAATGCCCCCCCGTCCAGAAGCGCGTGCAGAGGACGACACTGCGGAAACATCTCAGGGCATTCCTGTGTTCAAAAAGTGGCTACAGATTAGGTTCAAGAAGAGTAGCAAGGACCCGGCGTCGCATAAGCCAGATCGGGTTCCTGGCAGGTCGCGTCGGTCTCCCGACCGTCCATCTCCATCTCCATCTCCATCTCATTCGCCAGCGAGTGCGGACGTTACAAAAGCGGATGGTCCTTCGTGGATGGCTGCAGGTCAACGTCGGCGCGTGAGTGCTCTCTCTTGATAGACGATCGGATCCGGTGCGTTTTTAACATACCACCCTCAGCGATCGGTCGCGAAACGCGTCGAAACACCAAACGTTCGTCGTCCCTCGTGTGTGTATCCAGACGCTCATTAGACGTTACAGACCAGATCGCCTTCCCAGGATCCGGGCCTCGAGGATCCGACGAGGAGCGCTTCCCATAGCAGACAGGCCTCTGAGGATCCAACGCTAGCAGGCTCTGTCCGTCTCGTTCTGGCTACTATGTACCGTGCCGTGATAGCTCATTTCCTATTAGGCGCAAGAAACGGATGATCCATCTCAACCCCCCGCCGGAACGGTCCGTTTGACGGTGCGCATGCTTTCTTTCAGTGACCTATTAGACTCATTGGGTTTCATCAGCGAGAATCAAACAAGACCGTCCTTTCGATCGCGTTTCCTTCGTGGATGTGTTTTGGCTCAGGTACCCGAGATGGGACGCATTGATCCAGGTGATTCGATGTGATGTATGTAGATACCATCCTGAGTCGCGAGTATCTGGACGGATTCGTGTCACCTCACGGCGCTATCAAGTGTGGGTCTCGAGAGACCCGTCCATGTCAATTAAACTTGCGTGCGCCAGGATGTCGCGTCCCTATTCTTCTTATTCATCGCGGATCCAAGTACAACTGGGTACAAACACTCGAACAGGGACTTGCTCGCAGATAATATGATCGAGTACTCTGACGGCTACCCGTCCCTGGACCCCATCCACACCGCCGAGGAAGCACGTTCACAATCCGTTCAGAGGGCTCAAACGATTCGATCAACCGTGCACGCAACACTCGCGCAGAGGCTTCCCAAGACGCGCGACACGGCGCTCGATCCATTCGTCGGCCAGAACGCGCGCTCGTCCCCATTCCGGCGTACACACGACGCGCTTCGTCGTGACGCTCCAATGATGCTTTGCCCCGCCTCCCACGATCGAGAGGACGTGCAGGAGAGACGGGGCATCGGTGGGCGCGTCCCGGTGTGCGCTCGTCGGATCCTGGGCGGGAGCGTGCATTCGAGAAAGCAATCTCGGTGTCCCCGTCGATATCACTATCCACTGACAGCAGGGGTCCAACCGCGCCCATTCCTCCGGTCTCTCGACGACTGGGGGGGGGGGGTTGACTCAGTGTGGTAGGGGTTGCGGAGAAAGAACTCACCACGCTCCAGTTACTTCCTCAACCAAAAGTTCCACCGTTATGCCCAGTTTTCGTTTCGTTGTCTTGTTCCATACGTCCACCGTAGTCGCTCATGGGTTGCCGATCCTCGACGTCGAGGCGTCGTCGTTCGTGAAGATGTCCCAACATATCAAGGTGGTGACAAATCAGAGTCAAAGCAAGCGTTGAACAGCCGTCGCCAGTCAGTCATATCGACTACTGTGGGGAAGATCTTGATCGAGAGCGCGAGATCGCTGGCCGTGGAAGCCGCTCGCAAGACGCAGAATGGGTACTGCTGTGCGAACAAGAGAAAGTGCACCAGCGGTTGCAGGGAGTTACTACTCGTATCTAACAAGCTCGTGAATATCGATTGTCACGTGAAATGAAAGCGAACTGGTTACCGTCGTGTGAACGTCCGCCAGCTCGAGCCGGCCTCGGACGTCGGTATAGAACGCGTCAGGGTACTACGAGAGTCCATAAACCAAGTTGTCGGTCTCGCATGTTCGTCGGAATAGCGGAACACGGCCTCTTAAAATTGCCTTGGAAAGAAAAGCATCAGAACGCGACGTGCACTTGATCACATTGGTCCGCATACCGTATGGTGGGAACTGCTTTCAAAAGATCCGTATAGTACTTGAGCGGGCATTTCTATGACTGTCATGTGGATGATTGTGATACGTCTACGCATGCCGAACGTGAGAAGTTGTCGACACGTACATAGGTCCGCAGCGTCCACCTGTCCGACGTCCATAGTAGCGAGTGGGAGCTGATCCAGAATCATATGAATGTGAAGGTGATGGGGTTCGAGCTCGGGTGGTGCATACATTCGTCGCCCATCTTGTTGTCGCAATGGTATGAACGCTCCCCGTTCGAGAGGGTCATGGAATGCACACGCGTGTTGTGCGCGGCGGTACGTTGCGACTGGCGAAGGGCAGTATCGTTGATGTTGATTGCGTGCCTGGTCGTCACAACAAAGTCACCTAGCACGGAGCCGGCGAGTAAGAACAGGCGCCTACGACCCATATCGAGAACAAGTCACTTGAGGAAACGTGTTTGTGGAACAATTTTGCGCACCGCGAATAGACCGCACCTTTTTTTTTCACTCTTCGAACCCCACGACTGCGTACCATCGGTGAGGATGTCGTCGACAAAGACCGGTGCGTAGCAGTTCGGAGGAATGATTGTGCAATACTGACAACCCAATAAGACCCAACAATAGTGATTGACACCGGCCACTCTGGTCAGGTGGAGACAGTCGCTTTCCACCCTGATGGAAAGCATCTTTTGAGTGGGAGTGACCATGGGGTTCAACGGTGGCGACATGCAGATGGCCAAGAGGTTGGAAAGCGAACAGGAATGGACTTGGACGCAATTTCTGTGTCGAGGGACCACAAATGGATAGTGTGTGGCGCTCGCGAGGGTGCAAGCGTGTGGGATGCAGAACTCCAGGAAAAAGTCATCGAGGTGGAGGATGGAGACAGGGTGACTGCAGTTGATGTCTCCCCCGATTCAACCAGGTTTGCCACAGGGACCACAGGAGCAAGTATCTGGAGTGCGAGGCATCAGCTCTGTGAGGGACGAGCCGAGTGGATGCCACTTTTCAGGCTCCGACGTCGCGGGCAGCCAAACGCTGCATCTCAGCGTTTGGCCCCTTCAGCCGCTGACGCGACGTCGGAC
>JBBPRI010000113.1:0-58139 GCA_038092955.1 Boletus pseudo-olivaceus | reverse complement strand
ATAGGGAGGACAATAAGATGGCCTAAGTATGGGAAACAATGGAAGGAGGCAGTGTTGTAGTTAGCAAACGTCGTGTGGCTATGCTATCGCTTACTTAATCATTTCCTTATTTTCCGTCTTCAGTCTTTAGCTACACCTCAGTGACTTACTACCAAGTACACTGAGGTAAGACCCATCCATACTATCCATTACAACCATTCTAACCATACTGTAGCTTATTAGCTGCTACAGGTAATACTCAGTGACTTACTACCAAGTACACTGAGCTTATTAGCTGCTACAGGCAGTGAGTGAGAGATCACTACAAAGGTGATGAGGTCCATCAATAGAATCTGAAGACAAATGAAAGAGTCCGATCACGGGCTCAATAGGAAAGGGTCTGAGGGTCTGGGATGAGGGAGGAGGCCGATCTGAGATCTCGGACTCAGTATTCGGGACTTAAGTGAGAGAGCGTTATGTTCGGAATAGGGGATGATCCAGATCTAGATCGTCCATCCGTATTTGGACATGACCTCGGGAGTTTGGTCATGGCGAGCGATATCGCAGGGGGAGGAACTAGGGACAGTTCTGGCAGGTTGTTGGATGAGCGGATAGATCAGGAGGGTCTCGGAGTTCATGGGTCCGATAATAGAGATGGGAGAGATCCCTCCATAGGTGATTTGAGCGAAGGCTTTAGGATCGGTTAGGGGTAAAGAAAAAGGTACCCCCTCCATGTTACCAGTGACAGGTGTCACATTTGTAACACTCGCCCAACTCACCTATTTGGGCTCCTGGCCCTCCATCTTGATTCGACGGCTTCGTTTCGTCGACGCACCGCCTCCTATGGCCTGTTGGACACTCAGGGTAGCTGTGTGGGTCGTCAGGTATGGCTGTTTCATTGTCCGGCTTGCCCAGAGCGATCTCGGGTGAGTTCCGCTTCTCTCTTCGCTCTGCAAGCTCGCGCTCGGGTTCTGACCTGTTGGACAGCTTACTCAGCTTCGTTACAGTGTCCTCGACATGTCCTGACACGCCTGACACAGCTGCTTCGCCTCCGCTTGGTCCAGCGTCGCTGCTCGCAACACTTCGCCACTCCCCCTCGAGCTTGATGCTTGGGGGCTCGTTTCTTTGCTGGACTTGTTCGTTTGGGTGATCAGGTGGTTTAGGTTGGATATTGTTATGACCTACAACAAACAAACAACAAAGAACAGCAAAGAGAGGGCCAGAGGCCACTCGTATGGTCAATAGAACAACAAAGCTTACTATCGCTGGCGATCCGTAGTGACGACGGATAATGCTAGGCGAATGGATAAGAATTCAAGCGTAAGGAATACAGTATACGCTACTAGGCTATATACCCTACTAAATGGCTTAGGGCCGGCTTGGAATACAATAGAATGTAAAGGAACAATAGATGGAAATGGATGGAATGCATGATCGTGTAAGTGATAGAATGGAAGACCGTGATGGGATGGAGTGTGATCAGCATGATAAAATAGAAGATTTGAATGAGATCCGATAGATGGATCGGACGCGGGAAGATCTGGAATACAGATCGGGAAGATCCAGGGATAAACCATAGATTGTGACTTGAGTGAATAGAAGTGGCGCAGAATGACAGCATCGCGGGCTTCGTGGGAAAGTAGAGATCGCATAGAGCGATAAGATAAGATAAGAGAAGATCGCATAAGGCAATAAGGGAGAAAGCGAGTAGATCGTATAGGGAAGCTGGTGGGCTTCACGGATATCTAATCTAAGGGTTAAGTGGTTTATAGTCGTACTATAGACTAAAGGAATAACAGTTTATATAGTCGTGTAATAGACTAGGGATAAGAGTACGAGCGTAGCGGCTACGATACTCAGGAGATGGATGGTTATTATAGGGGAAAGGTGTTGAAAGCCTTTCAGATATGGGGTGGTCCTGGTAAGTTTGTGATGTCCTCTGAGGTGCACTGATTGTTCTTTGTAGATTTCATGAGCGATCGCAATCGCCCGCTCGGACTCCCCTTCACCATCTCGATCAACACCATTTGGCATGTTGCCACTTCCTCCATCTCACCCTGCACATTGCAGTGCAATTCCCTGAGCTCAACAATAGCCGTTGCATCTGCATGCTCGTGCATGGCGCTCTCAATTTGTTCGTTGGCGATCTCGGCTGGTATCCCTTCACCACCTCGCTCACCCTTGCCATCTGGCTTGTCAGGTGGCTCTGTGGGCTCGTCTGGATGACGCGCGTCGTCACCTGTCGAGTCCCCAGGGTCTCTTGACTGTCTTGGCTCGTCGATCTCTCCCGGTCGGTCTAGGTTGTGCGACGCGCTCTGTGCACTCACACCAGTCGCTTTGTCAGCATCTTCGCTGTCTGCAGTGAGCTTGTCACTCCTGCCGCTCGACCATATCCTCTCCCCCTCGAGCGGTACACTCTAGGGTTCAACCGGTGAGCCTTCGTGTTGACTTTCTTCCATAAAGTCCGTGTTGCAGATACAATCTTCGGGCGCTGCACTCGTGTGGACGACTTCAGCATCGCCACCAGCGCTCTGGCTTCTCGTTGTGGCGGGACCTTCGCTAGTAGCCATGTCAGCTCCAGCTCCTCGCCTACTCGCAGTCTCAAGTACCTCTTCGCCCTCTTCTCTACCTGCCTTCTCAACCTTTATACATTCCCTTGCCTTATGACCAGTCTCACCGCACTTTCGACACTTGCCGACAACCATTCTTGCGCTTTGCGCAGCCACGCCGCGTGGTGTTCTGTTAGGTACTGCGGGTGTCGTAGTCGTTGTAGTTACTTCAAATAGGCTCTGTAGACATTTAAACATATCTTGAGCTGTGACTGACGAACTGAAATGGCTGTGGACAAGTGGTGGGGTTGTCGTGACTATGAGGTATTGGGCCTCCGTGTCGCTGCGCATCCATGCAGCTGTACCCCGCGGGTCCCATGGTCCATTTGACTTTGTTTTGGTGCCATCAAGTAATCCGAGTAATCCTTGCGCTGCCGCTGCTTGAAAAAGCTTCTCACGGTAGTTCGACCAATTTCATCCGTCCACTCAGAGTGTGGGAATTCCATGTCTGGCCATTCGGGAATTCGAGTGAGTGAGTTGAGCTACCAAGCTCAGACAGGGCTCATAACCTGTAGAATGTAGTAGTCACTTATACTAGGGTAAGTAAGAGTACTATACCTGTAGAATGTGGTAGTCACTAAAGAGTAGTAACTACTGTACTATGGTCCGATGTAGCTCTGCTTAGGTAAGCAGAAATGCGTAGGTAATCAACTAGATATGTAAATATCCAACACCAGCCAGCAAGCAAGCTCTTTCGTGGATCAGATTGTGGCTCTACTCAATTGAGAGGAAAGTATATGCCGTTTCGACCTCTACCTGCTTTTCCGCCAGTCGGAGGAGCCACTCAAGAATATCATTGTCCTCGAAGACGAGGAAGTCTCAACCATCAATCCGACATTATCTCACATTACCCACATCCTCCCTGGCAAGGAAGCTTCTTTCACTGGACCACGTCCTTTCTGCAACTTTTTTGCAGATCCCAAAGGTCTCTTGTCATCATCTGGCACCATTGCATTTCATGTTACTATCCAGCCCGACCGGCAGAGGCTCACGGTCACGGAGATGCAGGAAATTTATCCATTCCCCAATGCCGTGCAACATATAGAGAAATACATATATGTTGCCTCAGGTGGAGAACCGACTCCTTTTTGGTCACCATCATCGGGAAAGTTTAATGTTTGGCATAAATGTCATATTCAGCAACACTCGTCATTCCAGTCACGGCACATACATAATGTGCAGTCAAGTAATTCAAACTTATCCTTGTTCTGACATGTACCCATTCGGGGCTCATGATGCCGTCCTTCTTGATCGCCCTGATACCAACAATGCCATGGGTAAGTACTTTGTACTGTATTGTTCATGTATTCTGATTTACTTTCAGACATGGCTCGGATCAAAGCTATATTTTCACCGAAGGTTCATGCAAATGTCACTCTCCCCCCCTACCTGGCATCACCTCTTCTTTTTGTTGAATATTTCACTGTGTGCAGTATCCCCGAAGATGACCCGGAGTGTTACAATTCTTGGAGGACCCCTATCCTTTTCTCCCTCTCCTATCCCATCCCCCACTCTCACGGAGGACCATACCGGTTATCTGGTGTTCGACTCCCTCTTCCCAATGCCCGACCTGTCCAGCACAGCGTGGGCACAGCTACTTGAGGCAGAGCTCTTCTCTGCCACATCTTATCCGACTCCTCCTGACCTGGCTCTGGTATGATCCTATTTATCTCTAACAGACACTGCCTCCAAAGGCTATTCTCTCATATAGCCTTATTGATCCTATCCCTCCCATCCGATATGTTCCGTGTCTGTTCCGAGTTCTTCCATTCCGTTCTGATATTCCCTTTTATGGTATTACCTTATTTAGGTTTAGGGAACCTGCCCTAAACTACTGTATAGTAGTATTTAAGTTAGAGTTCTGCCTCTACAGAACTCTAATCTTGATCTATGCAATCCACGGTGTAGTCAAGACTCCTTAGGATCCCCTCCCCTAAGTCTTGGACCTCCGCTTTCCTACACCCCATCCTCCAAGTGGTCAGCCCACTATAACAACTGACATTGCTCTTACCAGAGGTGATTAGACCCGTGGTCCCTGGGTAGGTTTTCACGCTCGACAACGAGAGACCCGGCGCTGGTTAGGCACGCAAGGGGGACAGACCCTTGCCCTGCAGGTTTCCAGTGACAAGTCCCGTAGCGTCATCGATACGCATGGTGGACAGAGGTGTGCCGTCATACACACACTCAGAATGAGTTTTGCTACACCCTCGCGTACCAAAAGATCAAGGTTATACTATTGTAATTGGCACTGCCCATTTATGCTCCCCACTTCCCTCTGACTACCCTGTGGTAGTCTTGTACTGTCAACACGCGACGCATGAATATCTCGGACCTTCTCTTGTGCTCCTCTTCTACCGAAGGAGACGAAGAACAACGGTTCTCCGATCCCTCTCATTCCCCAGTCCAAACCTTCTCCGCAGTGTCTGAACAACACTCAAGAAGAGTTCCCTCTTCTAGCTCAGGAAGACCTGCACCCACACTCCCTCCTCACTCCATACTCCCACCTCCTCCCCGCCACACCACATACGCGAGTCCTCCCTCCCGTGAGCCAGAACCAGAACCAGACACGGACTACCCTATCGGAGACCCAGACACCGACAATAACAGTGACGAAGAAAACATGGGAGAAATCAAAGCAGCATTACCAGAAGACTTCTCAGGCGAACCCACAGATGCATCCAGATGGATGAAGCAAATGCAGGGCTACTTCAGCCTGCATGAGGACAAGTATAACGACAAGGCCAAATGTTTCATATTATTAAACAAGATGTCTAAGGGGAGAGGGAAGGCCTTTGCCAAAGGCTGGCTGACGAAGATCATGGATCCTGCTGTTCCACAGGATGCCAAGAACTCCGCAGCCATCAAGGACGCCTTTGACACTACCTTCCAACCTTATGACACGGCCGTCCAAGCAAGAGTAGGGCTCTCTACTATCCGTCAAGACCGAAGCCATGCCAATGGTTTAAACAAGTTCATTTCTGAATTCAATGTGTTGGCCGTACAGTCCGGCATCTCGGATATTAACGCTCTCACTGAGTGGTTCCTCCAAGGAACTCACCCGGACATCACTGAGATGATCGTTACATCCAGACGATTAAAGGACGCCGACACTCTTGAGAAGCTCTGCAATCTCGCTTCTGAGATCCAAGGAAATCGGATACGACTACAGGCAATATGCCACGGACCCCACATCCCACATTCCCATGGGAGCAGGCATCGACGAGACCCTAATGCCATGGACGTGGACCGCCTCACTATCACCCCTGAAGAACACGCAGCATGCGTCAGGGACAGGAAATGTTTTATCTGCAAAAAACCCGGCTGCTCCACCCGGAATCACCACGGATATTCCTGAGGAAGAGGACAAGGAAACAAATTTAGGCCTCAGCAACACGCCCAAATGCGCGTCGTTGATACTGTATCAAACAACGCCCAGGACAGAAGTAATACCGGCAGCGGCCCGAAGGCTGATCCCCTAAGCCGCTACATCGCTGACCTCCAAGTAGGCAGCATGGGGAGGGACACTATACTGCATACCCTCAAGTCGGTATACGACAACGGATATGACGAAATAGGCGAGCCTTTGGACCAGGCAGTCGCTGGCAACCAGGATGGTGCCATGGACTGGGAGAACTTAAATGTTCTCGCCACAGACGAAATTCCCACACCCACCCCTGTGATCGGGGATGGCAATACGGCAAGCACCTCTACTTCTCCTTCTATTCCTTTGGATTTTTAAAGAGTGGGGATGGACCAACGTCATCTCCCACCTCTTTTTCCATTGCACCTGTATTTATTTCTGGATCGAAGAGCAATTCTATCTGAATTCCCCTCTCGATCTGGAATAAGTCAAACGGAAAAATCGTTGGAACTAAAGCATTACTAGACAGCGGGTCCACCGGTTGTTTCATCAACCGAGAAACGGTTCGCAGGCTGCGCTTGCCGGTTTACAGGCTGGATGCCCCGATCAAGGCATGGAACGTTGACGGGTCCCACGACACATCTGGGACCATCAAGTTCAAGACCAACATCATAGTGGACTACGGAGGACTCAAAGAACGGCAGGACTTCTTTATCCTCAATTGTGGCAAGGATGAAATTATCCTTGGGCTGCCATGGTTCTGGGCGGTGAACCTGGACATCAAGTGGACCTCAGGGAAGGTCACCATAACTCCACAGAAGTGGAAACGGACTCAGGGCGTAGCACCCGAGGTCCTGGATCAATGATACCTCCTACGGTACCTGGCGCACGACAAGGATCGTGAGATCGAAAATGGGATCTACGATCAGTTCAGGACTTGGGCCCCTGAACAACATGCCGTGTTTTATCACACACATGGGGATGTACCAGAATTCGTCCTCTGGAGAACTACGCTGTTGACGGTGATTGCACAGCAACAAGACAAGGTGACGGTGGTGCTGCCCACGGCCTTCAAAGAATACGCGGATGTCTTCAACAAGAAGGACATCAAACGACTCCCTCCTTCTCAGCCATATGATCACGTGATCGATCTCAAGGACTCGTTCATACCCAAACGAGCAAAAGCTTACCCTCTCAACCCTGCCGAACGAGAGGCATGTAAGCAGTTTATTGATGAACATCTCAAAACCGGCAAGATTTATCCCTCCAAATCCCCCCAAGCGTCCCCTTTCTTCTTCATCTCAAAGAAAGATGGGAAATTACAGCCCTGCCAAGATTACCGCTACCTTAATCAGCACACAATCAAAAACGCGTACCCCCTCTCTCTCATCTCCGACCTCATCAACAAGCTGAAGGGATCATCCATCTTCACCAAGTTCGATGTACGATGGGGGTACAACAATATGCTGATCAAACCTGAAGACGACTGGAAGGCCGCGTTCTCAACACCTTTCGGACTCTTCGAACCTGCCATAATGTTTTTTGGAATGTGCAATTTCCTGGCCACTGACAAAATACAACTAACTCTGGAGGACATTCCGGTGACATTGACATCGAAGGAACTCCGTAGGTGCCGCATGCACTCTGGAGTTCAAAGGAGAACTCCGGAGTATTTCTCCAGAGTAGTGCTTCCGCTCGGTAGAGATATTTACATATATACCTACCGCCACAGATCAGGATCGCATATTCCCCCTGGTTTATTCAGGTATGAGTGCGCCTCCATCATCTTATACATATAAAGTAGCTAGTTTTTGTACATGACACCTCAGTTGTTTATGCCTGAGTTAGGCAGCAACTGAGGTGAGTAGAACCTTTCCACACAAATTACTTCTTAGACTAAAGTACTGTACATAGCTCCGGACAACTCCGGACTTTACAGGTAAATACACAGTTGTTTACGCCCGAGTTAGGCAGTGACTGAGCTCCGGACAACTCCAGACTTTACAGCGCCGAACTCCGGACTTTTGGATTTTGACAGCCACATTCCAGGCTTTTATGGACAATCTCTTCGGAGATTACATCACGGAAGGATGGCTCATCATCTACATGGATGACCTCCTTATCCACTCTGCTGATCCAGCGCTTCACGAGGAACGAACCCGCAAGGTTCTCCAGTGCTTCTGGGAACACAAGATGTTCCTCAAACTAGAAAATGTACCTTCGCAGCCGACAAAGTGGAGTACCTTGGAATGGTGGTCAACAAGGATGGGGTCAAAATGGACCCGGTCAAACTCAAGGCAATCAAGGACTGGAACCCGCCGGTGGACGTCAAATCCACCCGCTCTTTTCTCGGATTTGGCCCTGCTCTCAAAAGATTATTGGTGGCCTGGACTCTCGACCTACGTTTGGAAATATGTTTCTGGTTGCGCTGTCTGTCAAACCTACAAGCTCCAGACTCACCCGACGGTCCCCCCGCTCGATCCGGTTGCGTTTCAGGCGTCCCGGCCTTTCCAACACCTTTCCATGGATTTAATCACGGACCTACCCCCGGTGGGGGGGTTTGATGCAGTCATGGTCATGGTCGACCATGGGCTTATGAAGGGGGTAATTCTTGCCCCTTGCACAAAAACAATAGACGCCGCTGGAATAGCCCGTCTTTTCTTTGAAAATGTATTCAAACATCGGATTGCACGACAAATTGCTCTCTGATTGAGGCCCACAATTTGCCTCCGCCTTCGCTAGGGAGTTAGCAAGGCTCCTACAATACGATGTGGCCCTCTCAACGGCCTACCACCCACAAACAGATGGAGAAACGGAGCGGTACAACCAAGAACTGGAAACGTACCTCCGAATATTCTGTGATGGTCAACCGCACAAATGGTTGGACCTACTACCAATGGCAGAATTCGCGCATAACGCCACGATCCACACGGTCACGGGCAAATCACCCTTCTCACTGGTCATGGGTTTTGAACCCAGATCCTACCCTCCCCTCGGTCACACCTTCCGGCCCGCACTTGAAAATCGGCTCTCCCACATTGAGAGTGCATGTAAAGAAGCCGAAGCTGTGCACAAACTTGCCCAGCAACACATGAAGGAGAGAACCTTCTCTCGCTTCAAACCATGGAAGGTCGGCGACAAAGCCTGGTTAGACTCTAAAAACCTCAAAACGCAAACCCCGCGTAAATTCACAGCCCGACGAACCGGTCCTTTTGAGATAACCAAGTCTCCCGTAGCATTTCGGCTGAAGCTGCTGAACCAGTGGAAAATTCATGACGTCTTCCATGCCTCCCTGTTGACGTCATATCGGGAGACTCTGGAACATGGTCCCAACTTCACCCGAGCACCACCGGATCGTATCAGATCTGAAGAAGAATACAAAATTGAAAAGATTATCAATCATCGGGAAATATCGGGAAGAAGGCAGTACCTCATGCACTGGCGAGGTTACTCCGATGCCGAGCGGACTTGGGAACCGGAAGGAAACTTTACAAACGCTGACTCAATTTTGAAGGAGTATAAAAAGAGGACCGGACTCTGAAACGCCTCTTCTCCCAAGAACCACCACCACCGTCGATGTCCTTCCCCACTCCTCTCTCCAACCTCACCCTCCCAAAGTGCCTTGCTCGTCTTCCCCACTATGCCCACCAACTCCTAGATGTCGCAATCTTCTCGTCTCAAGAGGTGTCAACGATATTACAATTATGGGAGGACCCCTGTCCTTTTTCCCATCTCCTCTTCCTTCCCCCATCCTCACAGAGGATCACGCTGCTTATCCCCTCTTCGAATCCTTATTCCCGATGCCAGACCTGTCCAGCACTGCCTGGGCAGAGCTTCTCGAGGCAGAGCTCTTCTCTGCCTCATCTTATCCGACTCCTCCCAAACCCTCTCCGGTATGATCCCATAGTTGTACTATTTACTTGACAGACACTGCCCTCCACGGCTATTCTCTCGCATAGCCTAGTGATCCGACTCTTCCCATCCGTCTTCTCCCGTGTCTGTCCCGAGTTTCCCCGAGATTCCCTTATTTAGTATTTCCTTATTTAGGCTCAGTAAACCAGCCCTAAATAACTGTACAGTAGTATTTAAGTTAGAGTTCCGCTACAGCGTAACTCTAACCTTGATCTACGCAATCCACGGTGTAGACAAAGCTCCTTAGGATCCCCTCCCCTAAGTCTTGGACCTCTGCTTCCTACACTCTTCCTCAAGTGGTCAGCCCACTATAACAACTGTCTCAGCTCTTATCAGAGGTGGTTAGACTTGTGGTCCACGAGTAGGTTTCCACGCTCGACGACGAGAGACCCGGCGCGGATTAGGCACGCAAGGGGGACAGACCCTTGCCCTGCAGGTTTTCCGTGACAAGTCCCATTCGTGTCTTCAATACACTTGGTGACAGAGGTGTGATGTCATACGCACGCTCAAATAGAGTTTGCTACGCCCTCGCGTAACAGCGTACACTGTATTCTGTACGCTTGAATTCTCGTTCTTTTGCCCTTCAAATCGTCAAGCAACGAGTAAGGTTTGGTCCGGTTTGTTATATCGAGAGGCTATCGCCCTCTCTCTGTTTCTTCTTGTTGTTTGTTTGGTTTGGGTCCTAACAGGATCTGCCCCTATCTAATGGATTCGACTCAATCCTAGTGGTCATAGATCGATTCTCCAAAGAAACTATCTTTATTCTGTGCACGAAAATGGCTATCACGCTAGACACGGCGAAGCTATTCCTGCACAATGTGTGGAAGAACCACAGATTACCTAATTCGATTGTATCGGATAGAGGCCCACAGTTCGCTTCCCAAGTCATGCAAGAAGTCTGCAAGTGACTGGGAATAGAATCTAAATTATCCACCGCATATCACCCGCAAACAGACGGGCAAACAGAACGAATGAATCGGGATCTCCAGCAGTATCTCTGATTGTTCTGTGCAGAAAAACAAGAAGATTGGTTGGACTGGCTTCCAATTGCGCAATTCTCGTATAACTCTAAAATAAGCACATCTTCTAAGAAAACACCTTTCGAGCTCACACAAAGTTATGTTCCATGCATGGGAATTGAACAACGTGCTTCTAAAGCGCCAGCCGCTAAGGAGTTTGCCGATGACATGGCAAAGACTTTGGAGGAAGCTAAAAATAACTCATTATTGGCTCAAGAACGAATGAAAGTTCAAGCCGATAAACACCAAATAGAGACTCCTCTATATAAGGAAGGAGATAAAGTTTGGTTATCTACAGAAAACCTGCACTTGACTCGTGCATCAAAAAAGCTTACGGAAAGGTGGCTAGGCCCCTTTATGGTTATTAAAATGGTCGATTCAAACATGGTCGAGCTTAAGCTCCCCCGAACCATGAGGATCCATCCCGTCGTGAATATCTTGCGACTTAAACCCTATAAAGAAAGATCAACGGGACAACCAGTTATTAAACCCGGCCTGGTAGAAGTAACCGAGAACCAAGACATCAAATGGAAAGTTGACATTATCATTGATTCTCACCTAAGGGGCCGTACTCTGGAGTATCTGGTCCATTGGAAGGGCTACTCTGACGAGGACCACACTTGGGAGCCATCAGGGAACTTGAAAGGAGCACCGGATGCAATCGCTGAGTTTCATTCCCTTCATCCCAATGCACCCCGGTGGTTAGCAATGACTTTCACCCAATTTGAGGGCTTATTTAATCCTTACGAAAACCACACGGAGCCGAGCTCCATACCTCTGAATCATCTGGAAGCTGATTCCTAGAAGGGGGGTAGTGTTACGATATAATATTTTCCTTTATCTTATCTAATCTTATCTCATGTGGTTATCTTATCAGCCATGTGATTATCTTATCTAACTGGACTTAGAACTTTTCAACATCTATGGGAAGTTCCATAGCCTTATCACTTATTCTCATGCACACAGCCTTCTCTTCATTTCCATGCTGTGCTGCTTCTCTTCCATTTGATGCCTCATGCATCACACACTCCTTTAATCTCCATCTCTACTATAACTTAAAGTAGTAGCTAGTCACACACACAGCTTGGTCTGTGCACACACATGTAACCTATATAAACCTGAATATACCACCAAGAGCACCAGTCTGGTTCTCTTGGAGATTTCCCTACAAAGGTCTCTCTAGTGAAGGACTCAGTACTCCCTTCCCCCATTCATCTTCCTAGTCCAGGACTTGTGTTGTGACCCAAGGATTATATCTTTGTGGTTGTTTCAGTAGCTTGGAATCGAGGTATTGAAGACCGGAGGAGGCATCTTTTACTAGGTAGGAGTCTTCCTGGGGCATTGGATTGATGGTGCTTGCATGGGTAGAGCATCTTGTGATGTTGGGGGGGGTGTGTGCCTGTGCCAGTCGTAGGACCACCTGGGCAGGTATCATTTTTTGCTGTGGGCATGGTCCAGGGAGTAGGACCAGCTCAGCGAGGTTAACTAGGGGTAGGGGGGCTACTAGAGGCATCAGTAAATTCACAGGGTTCTTTATTTGGCTTGTCCGGTGCTTCCAGCGTCTAGTTTGTCTCGTGACATAATGTTAGTACTGTATCTTCGTGCTTCACACAAATTATAAGCCGACAAAGCCAAATTGAGCCAAATAAAGAACCATGTGAATTTACTGATGGATGCTAGGAGATCAGTGGAATAACGCTATTTGTTCTCAAGGTATTTTACAGGGTCCCAGTAGGGGTGCCGCGAAGTACAGGTTCAAGAAGCGTCCGATGCAAGATTTACAACGTTCGCACTCCGCTCGCTTTTTTCCGAGGCTGGAGCTGGCAGTAAACCTCGTCATGTCTAGAGCATCCCACAACCCGGGCGACATCCCTGCTGCTCGAGACCCCGTCGCGTCCCTCGCCTGTATCGGTGCATTCGCGACATGGTAACCTGGCAGCGGACAGCGATGCCAGTATTAGCGACGAACGACGAAAACGTCTGATGCTCTCGAGTCTCCGCCGTCCACGAGCATTCGTTCGCAAGTCTCCACCCCTCATTACGCCCCCCACCCTGCGCCCCTCGTCGAATCCGTCCGCTTCAAAATTACCCGCGCCGGTGAGCTCGTCCGTGACCTCAATCTCCTCCTTTCGGTGGCCTTGTCGGGCGTGTCAGACATCTCTATTCAAGGCGAACCCACGACTCGACAGTAAAATCGACCGTTATCCGCACTCGGTCATGTAGAAATTGACTGTTTACGCGACCTGTACAAGCCGCAGAGGATCGGGGTCTCGCTCCCCCTCTCGCCTCTCATGAAGGTCTCTTCGACAGATAATCTACTAGTCGAGAGCAAGCTTTCGCCTCGCTAACGTCGCTCATCCGTTCTTCATCCTTTCGTCAGGGTTCTCTCAGCCGGGAGGCCGCCAGTGACGCGGCTTTCGAGGTCGGTGTGTATGACGGCGAATTCACCGCCGCATGTCATGTTGTCTAGTCAGGTGCTTGTCGCTATGGTCGAGGTTGTTCGTGGCCCATCTGTCTGATCGCGATCGCCGACAATTGGGTAGAGGGGGTAGGGGGGTGGTTGCATTGCAGCAGACGGCTGGGTGACTCCATCGCCCTTTCCTAATTCCCTCTCACACGTTGCTTTTTAGTGTCGTTTTGACTGTAACCTACCCATCGCACCGCAACATGCGACTGTATGCGCAAGGACAGATCCCCCCTTTCGCACTATGTGCAATCTATGCATTCCCATCGCACCGATACCCGCGCCCCCTCTGCCCATCGCCCCCTTCCCTGATTGAGCATGGTGGTTCGGAAAGCCGCTGAAATGTCAACTATAAAATCGAGGCGTGGATGCTTTGTGTCCTGAGCTAAACAGTGTACGTACTGATGAGCTGGCTGTTTTGAAGGAAAAAGAACGCGGACATCGTCGCAACGCAAGTCTTTTCCATTCGTGGGCGCATTTGATTGCATTATTTAGTTGAATCAATTTCTTAGGAACTCCCCCGCAGCACACAGCTGAAACGATCATCCCAGGTACCCTTGATTCTATAATGCTTTGACTGCCAGGTGGCCACCCATGAATCCCGCTCCCCATTCCTTCACCAGTCTGTTGCACCTCTCGTTTGGCGCGCAGCGACCATCATTATGGCGGATTTCTGACAGTGAGAGGTTCTCATCCCATGTCGTTAGGAAACCCAGCGGTAATTCCGCACTCCATCTCATTTGGGACTGCTAAATTGTACGAATGCATTCTCCTTTTGCTTTTTAGCACACCCTCCTCGACCTCCATCGTACTCAAAACAGCGCTCTTTCGCCCGTGACGTGTAGGCCAATCCGGGATGGCCAAAGGTAGGACTTTTACCTGGGTAGCGGCGTAACACCTGTAATGGCATCAAGGCACCCCATCGACAAAGGGCGGTCGAGTAAGGATACTCACATTAGGGTGAGAAACGAGGCTTACAGTACGTTGGCGTCATAAACAGGACGCATTTCTACGTGTTCAGTTCAGACCCAATTCTGTATCCACATGTCACGGAGGGGGTGGAGAGCTCGGTCGAGGTCGTCTGAAACGAGGCAGGTGTGTACTACGCAGTGTACGCATGATGCGGGTTATCTCCAGAGCAGGACTTATGCGGGGCGTTTGTCGAAACCAGCCCGTTGCTCACCCTCTTCAAAGGTTACAACAGCGTATACGTTACAGTCAAAGGCTCCTAACACTAAGGAAACGGGTGGGCACCCTGACCGCACGTCGCGCAGGCATGACTCATGCCAGGCCATTCGAGGGCTCCCCTGTTCCACCATGCGCGGCACCAATCCGTGGGTCCAAGGATTCGAAACATGTCTCGTTCGCTCGTATTCTTGGCAAGGTTGGCTTTGGCCGCGGGATCACAAGGTAGCGGAGTTGCAATATCTCGTTAACATTCAAACGAAAGCGGGCTCGCATCCCGAACCGGACTTACATGTAGACACAGACGAAGAGCTGGTTGCCAGTGGGAATGTGGATGAGCAAAGGCAAAGTCTCCTCCCAAGTGCACGCACCAAAGATTGAATACCGATGCCCGATTCCGACGTCCCTGCGCATGGTGGTCGTGGTCTTGGCGGTAGGGAACGTAGTGCCTATACTAATCTCGCAGGAATATCCACCCACCCCTCCAGGAGAACGCCGAAGAACATGTGGTCGATTCGACTCCCGTGATGAAACCGATATGAATCGTCTCTCCGCCATCCGATCCAGCTGTTGATAAATTTTAACTCACGAACACGAACGTACTCGACTGACCCTCTGCCAGCTTTGCAATAGCACACCGATGAGTCATTCCTCGCAGTCCTGCCGTATTTGTTTTTCCATAGAGTGACAAATCCACGTCGGGAGTTCAACCCTTTCGCTCAGGCTCGAAAAATGGCTGGTTACCATGCAACCCATGTGACTTGGATTCGTTCGTTTGAGCACAATTTGCACTTCTCCGCCAGCCACCCTCCTTTTGAGCGAGAATGCCAGATCTCCAACGCCAGATCCGTCCATTTCCTCGCAGATGTATCCATCCACGTTCCCTCCCCCATTCGTACCGAACCCCGTCCCTACCAAAATGGACTTTACGTCCACCCTCACCGAATTCGTCCGTTTCTAAATCGCCTGCGCAGGCAAGTGCGTCTGAGACTCTAACCGTGTCCCCTGGATCTCCAGCTCCTTTTTCACTTGGGCCAGGTGGAAATTTACTATTTACGGGACCTGCCCAAGCAGGAGAATCTCGCTGCTCTTCTCACGAAGGTCCCCTTCATCAGATATAACCATGCTAGCCAACCGTAGATTCTGACCTCACTTACGGGGTGGTTGGACCGAAGCAGACAGGTGGGTAAGCCCCGTTGTACCCCACCGATCCCCAAGGTTTCCTTGCTCTTGCACTTTTTTTTCAGCGTCATTTTGACTCCAGCCTGCCCATCCCACCGCGACATGCGAATGTATGGGCAATGCCAGATTCTCCTTGCTCGCACTATATATAATTTATACCCGGGCCCCCTCTGTCTATCGCCTTCCTTGGTGGAGTATGGGGCTTTGGAACGCGGTTTACGTAAATCTCCATTGTAAGATCCATGCATATGCGCTGGTGGGTTCTGAGCTACACGGTGTACGTACACATGATCCAGCTGTTTCTAAGGGGAAAAAAAGCGTGGGCAATGTCGCAACGCAGTGTCTCATCCATTTGTAAGTTCATTTAACTTCATTTAGTTGAAGCAAGTTTTCAGGAAATCCACACGCCACAAAGCTGAAACGATCATCCTGGGTATCTGTGAGTCTTCAGCTTCTCGACTGCCTGGTGACCACGCTCCGGAAGCATCCATTAAATCCGCTTTCCATACCTTCATGGGTCTGTTGCGCCCTAGTCCTTCGGCGCCGTGCGATCAATTGTGCCGTCTCTGCGGCAGAAGAGGGTGGTCATGATGGTTTGCGATAAAGCAGAGTTTTGGTGTGCGAACGTGCGGTCGTACGGGGAAGGGCAGAGATTCCAAGGCGGGATGTTTCGACGCATTGCGAGTCGGGAGAGCAGAAGCTTGCTGTGGATGGCGCTTGGCGTACAGCAATCAATTGTCTCGATAATCAGTCATCCTGACTTGCACCGTATCTCGGTCCCGTGATGGAACTGAGGTGAGTGTTGGCCTACTCAACGTCACGACAGATGATCGCCGTTTAGATCGCCGTTTCCCGAAGCAATCCCTGTTCTCCGCGTCGCTTCTGTAGTTCCCTCACTAGGATGAGGTGGCCGCAGATCAGGGTGAGTGCTTTGGTATTGGTGGGGAGGCAATGCTGATGCTCGCCGTCAACGGATTCTTGGTGACCAGACCGTTACCCCGAATTTGCGCGTATCCACACAGAAGGACCCTACAAAGGAATCATTCCTCGATCTCCAAGTTGACGTCAGCATCAACAATGGCCCGAAACTGGATATACACCGAAGGCCAGGAATGGGCAGCCGAGACATTGTGATGCCACTCGTAAGTACATCGGATTGACTACAAGCGTAGAAGTGTTGACGAAGGGAGCGAGAGACTTGATCTGTAGTAGCGCCTTGAAAAGCGAAGGGCAGAAATGTAGTGTTGACCTGAATGGCAGATCTGTTCTCAGGCAGGTGCTAGAGTTTCAAGGCTTGGTACTTGCGACCGGAGGTAATGGTTCACGACCCTGAATAAAAACCGCGATTTACCGTAAACGTTCCTGACAAGCAGGTTTCAACTTTGCTGTAAACCCACGTGCTTCATACATGACGACTCCGATCTCAGCGCGGCAACGAAGCCACTCTCGCCCCGCCCTCCGTCACCACCCCACCACCAGGTTGTATTGCGTGCTTCTCGAACGTCGGAGGATCATACATCACCCGTTGTTCCAAAACAGCACCGGGGTTCGAAGCAAATATATAATACATCGAGTGGAGGATAAAAAACCGCCAGGGACTCTCAAGACAGAACCACTGCCAACCTCCCTCTCCCGTCTTTCTCTTCTACCTGCCATGTCCTCTGACTTGCAGTTTATGCTGGAGGCTGTACAGCTGAATGACTATTTATCCCGTACGGTCCCTCATATTTTTGGTCGATGATTAATCTTACGGACCAGCCCAGTCATCATCGTCACTGCCGTCGCATATGATTATCGTGAGTGACGCTTATGTGCACACTATCCGTCATGCTCTGAAGTGACCATTGTGATCCTACCATTGCAGTCCTGACCATATCGAGTGAGGTCTGTCATATCGCTCACTGCGTCTTATTTATTGGCTGACAACATCAACATTCAAAGATCGACTATGTTTGGGTAAGGAAGCGAGAATTATCGAGTAAGCGCTAGGTCCCTGACGGTCCCACAGCGCAGGCCCTGGACCTGGGTCTCCACAATATTTGTTCTTGTGCGTACAAAGCGTCAGGTGACCCCCGTTATATGTGTGGCAAATCGCCAGTTCTCTAGGTCCGCTATCTCGGTCTTTGTTATGTTATGTAAGTCCATTATTGCTCTAACGCATATTAAACTACGCCAATATTAACAATGAATCCATGCTCTAGTCTGTCTGGCCTCTGTATGTTCAGAATCACATAATCGTTGATTGAGCTGACCAGATGCATTTGCAGCTGGTAGTACCTTCGTCCCTGGCCCTGCCAGAGTCAGTTTTTCTGCGTCGCGCACCTAGTTCGTCATTAATGACCACATTCTCCTAGACGTATGCATCTGAATTCCGATTGAAAAATGTGTTGATAACGGTTCCATAGGTGTAAGTAAATTGGTTTGCTGTCCCCCCACACTGTCAGTATGCGACATGGATCTTCCAAAGGTACTATAATACATCTGGTGATCACCTGGGCATTTCCAATATTTTATAATGCTGGTGATTGTAAGTTACTGTTTTTCCCTTGATCCCGTTTTCCCGGACTGTGATTTCAATTACAGTTGTAATGATCCTGCGGGTGTATGCAATGTGGAATCGATCCACAAGGATCCTTTGGGGCCTCCTGTTCATCTATGTGCCACAGGTTATTCTCTCGTTTGTTCTTGCAGGTATCGACAGTGATACCAAGACGATCATCACGAGTATGTCACCAAATAAACTGTTTGTATCGCTGCAATCTTACGGAAGCGGCCTCCATCTCCCACCACCATTTTCGTTCGCCCGCAGTGGTCCAAATCGTCGACTTCTCTCTTTGCGGTTTTTCGTCGAGCGCACTCCCATACGAGGTTGGCGTGTATGACAAAATCCCCCGATTTGTTCTCGCTGTTACACTTTTGGTTCTTGCTCTCATTCGAACCCTGAAGGACTCAGTCGATATGTACAAAGCGACCAAGCAGTGGCAGCCTAATCGGTACATGCGACAACTCGCGAGCGATGGCATCATCTATTTCTTCGTGTACGTCTCGCTTTTCCAGTCACCCATCTTTTTCTCCAGTATTTTCAGGAACGCTAACCACGTCCCCCCCCCTGAACTTTTAGCATCATGGTTTTCAACCTCGCTTCCATACTCCAAATCGTGATTACATCTGACAACTATTTGGTGCTCGCGCTGAGCGAGTTTTCTTGGATGACCATATCCCCCATTATGCCTCGGTTCATCACCAGCGTGCGAGAGCTGTATGACCGTGACCGCTGGCAGGGGATTGATACCGGATTCGGTGTGTTGTCGCACGATGCCGGTCAAAACGCGGCCGTGTCTGCGATTGCATTCGTGGATGTCCTCCCGGAGCAGGATCGTGTCGTGGAGGGGGACGCGAACGGATCGGGGGCGACTAGACTCGAAACATTGGGAGATAATACGCGTCAGGTTTGAATTGGGGATCCTGGGCAGAAATCGGGGACGGACATCAGTTCTGGGGCATCTGGGACATTGATGAATAGTAGAGGATGTGGTATTTTGAAGGGTGACTCGAACGTTGTATATGTTTCGTCTTCTTAGTTCAATGTACTATGTATATTCCAGCGCTGCGCAAACGTTTTCAGGACGGAAGCATGGGTTGTTGTAGAAACCAGCACGTTGTTGGCCTTCCTTGAGGGCTACAACAGCGTACATGATACACCCAAAGGCCCGATAACATCCAGCAAATGGGTTGGCGTCACGACTGCATGTCGCACAGGGCATGCGCTCGGGGGTTCGAGCTTGAGGATTTCCCTGTTCCCACCACGCACGGCATCCATCCATGGCTCCATGTACTCGAAATGTATCTTATTCGTCCGTCGTACCGTCGGAAGGGTTGGCTTTGGATGTAAGATCAATATAAGGGTAACCAAGTTTCGACGAACGGGCGCTACGTTCGCTCGCAACCCAAGCTGGACTGTAACACTGACGAAAAACCCTGGCTGGGTAGGGATGTGGAAGTGCGCGGCATCTTCCTACTTCTCTGACAAGTTACAGTCTGCTGCCAAGTGTACGCACCAAGACAAAGGATCTTCCTCGAGGTTGAATATCGATGCCCGATCCGGACCTCCCTGTACCTAGTGGACGCGGTCGTGGTGGTAGGGAATGCAGTGTCTATACTAAGCACGCGGGAATGTGCACCCGCCCCTTCATCCAGGAGAGCGCTGAAGACGAAGAACGAGGAAAAATCGATCACGAGCCGGATTGAACAAAGCCTGTTTCCTGCGACTACCACCGTCAAGTTCTTTGAGCGCAGTGTCGATACATACCACGAAAAAGAAACGGGTAGCTCATCGTTCCCGGATAAACCAGGCAATTCGGGGGCAAAATTAGACACCGCCCGCTCGAAAACAAACTTGCAAGCGGTTTAGTAGAACCGTCGTGGCAAGGATGGCGAACTTCCTTCGAAGAGCTATTGCGAGCCCGACGGCCACAGGTGACGCATATTCAAACTCCGATTCACATAATGCGCACTCCGCTCCATGCCATCCGCGTTTCCTCCCCTAAGAAAATGGACGAGTCCCACCCACCGAATCCCTCCGCTCTCAAGGTGTCCACGCCCTGAAGCCCGTCAGAGACGTTAGCTGCCTCCTCTGTATCGCCTTCTCGGTCGTCTCAGGCATCTCCATTTCGAGCGAATTGACGATCTGATGGTACAGTCGACCGTTATCCAGGAACGAGATATGGTCGCGCGAGTTACCGATGGATTTCCTTGCGGCGGGGAGAGGGAGGTTGACAGTAGTTCGGTCTTGAGCTCCCCTGGCACTTATATCTTCTGCCCGGTGTGTCAAATGCTTACTTCAGGACACATTTGGAGAGTGAATGATGTATGATCCCCAAACGTCCGACAAGCATGCAATACAGCCTGACAAAAGGGTTTTGACGGAAGGCTGTGCGAGAGCGTCTTCAATGCGGAGCGGAGAACAGAAGATTGAATTGCAGTTTTCACCTCGTCAATCCATCCCACCATTTGTGGCGATCTCAACTGAAAGATTGAGGAGTTGTTTGACTGTAGCATTCTTCTGGCTTAATTATTCACGTTAACCTACTTGTAAATGGCCCGGTAACCAAAAGTCCTCCTCAATACCAAAGAACTCACTCTAATGTACGGCCACCTCATCCTAGTTAGGGAGCTGCGGACGTGACGTGGAGAAACACGACTGTGATTTCAACCGTGATCATCGGGGTATGTCATGACGCTGAGTGGGCCAACCCTGTTCGACAATGAGCAGTGGCATTGCCTCCGCACACCGCACGGCAGGTAAATTTCTCGAGATTCGTAGTGTTGTAAAGTGGATGCTTGCGCGCATCTGGGTCAAGTGTGGAGACCAGATATATACTGAAGGCAGGACATCGTGTGGTGGTCCGGTGAGGAGTCCGATGCGACTACTTCAGTTCCAGCATGTGACTGAGACCAGGTCAGGATGACAGATCATCGAACCAGTGGCCTTCAAGCGCCAAGCCAAGGCCATCTCTCCGGACTCGCAACGCCTTGAAACATCCCGCATCAAGGATTCATCTCTGCCCTTGCCCATTCCAACGCAATGTTTATACTCTACCCACCGCCAACCATCAAAGCCTTGAGCAGGAGCTATATTTGTCACGCCACTTGACGACTAGCATCGCGAATCAAGGCTTCAAATCTGTTCGAAATGGCGCAGCAACGCCTACAGCGTAATCCATTAAGTCAGGTCTGTCACTGGCAATACCTTCCACCTATACAGCACCGTTGGTCGGACGCGCACCCAATGGCATAATGACAGCGGGTGCGAGAGGGCCTCCGTTATGCCAACCCCCATCTGGGTAAGAGCCCTGCAAGTAAAAAGACCCAGGATGAAGCCAATCAATTCGGTAGTAGACGCACGCCAAAGGAGATGATGGTCTCGTACTGGTTGAGATCCAAGCCAGCATTTATGTTGGCCACGATACCGGGATGGCGTGCATGTTCAGACCCTACAGCGGCATGGATTCAATTGCTCGCTCGATCATCGGGACCGTGCGGTGATGGGAGAAAGCAGGAACATTATATAACGTGCAGAATCGATCGAGGATGATCACAACAAAACGATGGTTCCTTTTATTCCCTGGGTATGAGACCACATGATACAGAAACGCTAGAAACGAGTGATACTCACGAATGGACACAAGGACACCAGGTGTGAGGTGAGGTCACTAGAGTACTCGATGAACGAGGAAAACCGACCGCGAGCCGAGTTGAATAAAGCCTGTCTTATGCGACTCCAATTAGGCTTCTTGAGCGTGGTGCCGATACATGACGCGAAAAAAAAACGGATAATCATTGTCCCAGCGTAAAGAAGCGATCCAGGAAGAAATTGGACATCGGTCGACGACTCGACGACTCGAAGTCGCTCGAAAACTTACAAGCGGGGCACACTCCCATTGCCCTGTATCACGTGATGCACGTAATCACACTGTTGGTGCTCCACTCGCCTGGAGGCAGCAACCTGGATGTCCATACAATGGTGATAGTGATAGGAGCACTCTACAACTCAGAAGACCCCCCGACCCCTCGAGACTCCGTCGCGGGCATTGTCCGTATTGCTGCACCTGCGACGTGCTGACCCTGCGGTCAGTGATGCCAACTTTCGGCGACGGACGACAGGAACGCCTGATGCTCTCTGCCGTCCGCGAATATCCACTCAATCACAGTCTTCATGCCTCATTACCCATTACGCTGACCACCTCCAACCGTTTTCCTTTTCAAGCAGCAAGGCGACATCCCCCGCAAACGCTTCCATTTGTATTTCCTTCCCCACTCGTGCCAAACACCGTCCCTATGCAGATGGACTCACCTATCCCTCCATTCACCGCAGAATATGTCTGTCCCAAATTCTCTGCCCAGTCAAGTTCGTCCGAGACCTCAACTGGCTCTTCTGGATCGCCCCCTCGCTTCCAGCGCCATTGACATTTGGGTCAGGTGAGAATTTCTGTTTACGCGACCTGCAAAAGTGGGAGAGCATTGGGCGTGGCAGTCTCACTCCCCCTCTAACGAAGATCCTCTTCGACAGACAACCAACCTAGTCAAGCCCACACTTCTTCGCCGGTCGGTTGCGCCTGTCCTTTGGCATCGTGTGACCAATCGCACCGTCTTGTCTGGTCGTGAGGTGCATTCGGTCGGAAAAGGGAATGTATGATTTGATGAGTGCAATCATAGCCTCCGAGCATCATGGGGTTTAAGCTTCATTCCTTCCTACCGGCACACAGGCCCAGGGACGCGAGCGAGGGTCCTGCCCAAGGCTTTGATAGTTTCGGCGATCAGGCAGAGGCGTAATGTGCAGACATGGAGTGGTACGGGAAAGGGAAAAGATGAGGCGGGATATTTCGAGGCATTGTGAGTGGGAGAAAAGACATTTTTATTGGTGCATCACGGTGCTTTGCTTATCGATGGAACGCCACCGACCCCTTTCATGTGTTTAGAAAGTGGCGGTTTGATTTGTCAATGTCTTGATGTGGGGCTTGAGCGAATTCTCGGACCTATGCTGGAACTGAAGTAATCACATCGAACTCCTGACCTGAACTACACAGTAAGATGTCCTCTTTTATTTGGTTCCTGGACTTATCCCAGATGTGCGCGAGCCTATCCACAGGTTACGACATCGCCAAAGTTAATACCAAATGGCCTACTTAACGCCACGGCACACTTTTTGATGATCACGGTTCATTTCACCGTTGGCGGTAGCAACCATGGTTCTCCGCATCAACTCCACAACTCCCCCACTAGGATGAGGCGGCAACAGAGAGTGAGTCCCTTGATGTTGATGAGGGGGCACCGCTGAAAGTTCTAGTTGTCACCAAATCTTGGCCACCAGGTCGAGGCCAACTACTACCTCAATATACAGGTAGGTTGACGTGGATATAAATAATGAGCTGGAATTATAAGGGCAGGAGTAGATAGCCAATACTTTGATGCCACTCGAGTCGTAAGTCCTGGGCTGATTGCGGGCGTGGCAGCAGCGCTGATGATCAGTGAGGCCTTGAGGCTCGATTTTCAAATGAGCGATAAAAACCACTACCCCGGCGCTTTTGATCCATAGTAGCTACTTGGAATGGAAGATAGCTTTGTGCTAGTGCTTCCCACCGGGAGAGCTGATATGATATGATCCGATCCCAAACAAACATCACGATTCAATCTTCTGCCTGCAAATGTCCTGTGCAGACTCTACTGGCAATGAAGGCGCTCTCGCACCGCCTTCCGGTCACCACCCTATCATGACTGCGTGTTTGCCCAAGTTGGAGGATGATACATCACTCGTTGTTCCAAACGAGTCTTGAACCAAATATTCAATACACCGGATAGAGGATATAGCCGCCAGAGGAACCCAAGACCGAATGACTGGCAACATTCCTCGCCGCTGCCGCCCTCAGTTCTCTATCTTTGTTTGCGGACCAACCACCATACACTGTTGTTTCTCCTGTACTTGCCATGTCCTCCGACTTGCTGGCTGCTCTTGAGTTTCTCCAGCTCAACGACTACGTATCCCGTATGGTCGCTCATACCTTCTGTCGATGATTGATCTTACGAACCAATGCAGTTATTATCGTCACTGCTCCCATATATGATTATCGTGAGTAATGCTGATGTGCACATTCTTTTTTTCGTTCGGAAGTGACTAGTGACATTGCAATCCTACCACTGTAGTCCTCACATTTTCAAGAGAGGTATGTTGTTTCACTCTATACATTGTATTTGTTGGCTAACAATACTACTCAAAGATAGACTATGTTTGGGTAAGGAAGCAACAATTACCGACCACGCACCAGACCCTGGACTCTCTCGCAGCGCAGACCCTGGACTTGGGTGTCTACGATCTTTGTTCTAGTGCGTATAAAGGCTCTGGAAACCCCATTGTATGTGTTCTAAGTTGACAGTTCCTGTAGGTCCGCTATGTCGGTCTTTGTTGGGTTATGTAGGTCTATGGTTGCTGTGATCGATGTCCGATTACACGATTAATAATGAATATGCGCCAAAGTCTTAGTGGCCTTGGTACGTTCAGAGCTAAATTGCAGGCTAAGCGAGCTGATCAGATACATTCGCAGTTGGTACTACTTTCATTCCTGGCCCTGTCAGAGTCAGTTTATCTCCTTTACACCTTGTCTGTCATTGATGACCATCTTGTAGACGTATGCATCCAAAATTTCGACTGAGAATGGTATTGATAACAGTTCCATAGGTGTAAGCAGATCGATTTACTGCCTGTTCCACTATCATTATGAGACGTCGTTGTTCCAAAGGCACCGTAGTAACACTGGTCGCCCAGTGGGAGTTTGCAATATTTTATCACGCTGCTGATTGTGAGTTGCTGTACCCTTCCATCCCTTTCCCTAGACAATAATTTCAATTACAGTGGTGATGGTCCTGCGGGTGTATGCAATGTGGAATCGGTCCAAATGGATCCTTTGCGCCCTCCTGTTCATCTATATACCACAGGTTGTTTGTTACTTCGTTATTACAGGCATCTACGACAACCCCAATACATACCTCTCAGGTACGTCTCGAGCTAAGCTGTATGCATTGCCGCCATCTCACGGAGACGCTGCCTCCCTTTCTCAAGTCACAACCGCCCAAATTGTCGGATTCTCTTTTTGCAGTGCCTCAGCGACCGAAACGTCTTACAAGTTTTTCATGTATGAAAAAATCCCGCGATTTGTTCTGGGTGCTACACTTTTGGTTCTCGCTGTCATCCCAACTTTGAAGCAGTCAGTTGCGATGTACAAAGCGACCAAGCAGTGGCAACCAAACCGGTACATGCAACAACTTGTGCGAGATGGCGTTCTTTATTTCGTTGCGTACGTCTCGCTTTTCCACACTTGTTCGTCACCATCACGCTCTCCCATCCATCTTGCTCTCGAATACCTGCAAAAAAATAAACCTAATTACTGAACTGGTTTCTTCTGAATGGCCAGGAACATGTTTTTCAATATTGCTGCTCTAGTCGAAGACATCACTACACTAAGCAGTACGTCTGTGGTCTGGCTCGACTTGTTTACTTACGTGGCCATATGCCCTCTGATGCCTCGGTTCATCATCGGCGTGCGAGAGTTGTACGACCGTGACCTTCGTGGCCGCTGGCAAGGGATTGACACCGGATTTGGTGTGTCGTCGCAACATAATATCAGTCAAAACGGGGCCATGTCTGCGATTGCATTCGCGGATGTCGCCCCGGGGCAGGATGAGGGCGTGAAGGGGGAAGCGAACGAATCGGAGGCGATTCGACTTGAACCGTTGGGGGATAATACGCGTCAGGTTTGAACGCGGACTTTGGGTAGAGACTGGGTATGAGCACTAGCGCTGGGGCGACGGTGAAAAACAGAGGATGGTGATACTTGTGAATGGGGACTGGGATATCTATCTTACCTATCCATATACCTCATCTTCTGAGCTGAATGTATTATATGTCCCGACGTTTGCACAACGTAGTATCCATCGTCTCGAGGGAGCTTCTCGTCTGCACGCGCGATTTGGTTCTGTGGCGCAAACATGTTCAGAAACCAGCACGTTGTTCAGCTTCGAGGGCCACAACAGAGCATATGATACGACCGAAAGTTCCCAACACCCAGAAAATGACTGAGCAGAGGCATGAGCGCGGGAATTCAACGGTTGCCCTGTTCCTATCACGCACCGTATCATTGATCAATCCATGGGTCCATGTACTCGGAACCTGACATGGTCTCGTTCATTCGTCAAACTCTCGGCGAGGTTGGCATGCGACACAGGATCGCAAGGAAGCCAGCATAGCTGCGACACTTTGGTCACATCCAACCTCGGAGAGCGGGCGCCACATTGGCTCGCAACCCCAGCTGCAGTGGACTGTGGCATCAAAGTGCACATATCAAGAAGAAAGAAAGACCTTGTCGATCGTCGAAGGTGAAGACAGTACTAGGCGAGGTGACGAGAGCGCTGGAAGAACAAGGAAAAAGAAAGGGATATATAACTAATCGTTCCTGGATACTCAACTATAGTAGACACGTATTCGCAGTCCGATTTACACTCCGCTTGCGCAACCTCTCGACCCCGACGTTTCCGATCACAGTCTCCGTCTCGAGCATCTTTGTCCTGGACGAATCGACGGTACAACCGACCGTTTTACGAGAACGGGTCGGCATCGATAGATTTGTTCGCAGCGCCTTCAATGTCGGGGCTACTCATTTCACAACCGCTTCCAGCTCCACTGGCACTTGGGTCAAGTGTGAATTTCTGTTTGCGCGACCTGCAGAAATGGGAGAGTATCGGGCATACCACCCTCTAACGAAGGCCCCCTTCGGCAAATAACCAAGCTAGTCAAGCCCAGGCTCTCCCTTCTTGCATCGTTCTCCCGTTGTTCGTCTATCTGTCTGTGCCCTCTCAGCCAGGAAGGCCGCCAGTGACAGGGCTTCCGAGGCAAGCGCGTATGCTGGCGACTTCGCCACCACATTTCGTGTTGTCGAGTCGGGTGCATGGGGATATAGTGGAGGTTGTTCGGTCCCATAAGTCTCTGTTCCGGACAGTGACAATTGGATAGACGAGCTAGGGGGGGGAGGTTGATCAAGGCGGAAGGGTAGGTAGGCCCCGTTTCCCCCCACAGATTCACTAACTCTCTCCTTACTCTCGCCCGCGTCGGGTTCACCCTCGTTTTGACTCTAAGCCGCTCATCCGACCGTGACATGCGACTGTATGTGCAAGGAATTTATGACTTACATCGCATCCATACCCGCCCCCCTATTGTCGCCTTGCCTGGTGGCGTATGGTGTCTTAGAACGCGATTCAGATGACCACTGTAAACCACATGCATATATCATTCGTGTTCTGACCTCAGTGTACGTACAGATGATCCTGCTGTTTCGATGGGAAGAAGACCACGGACATCGTCGCAACGCAATTTGTGAGCGCGTTTGATCTCATTATTTGGTTCAATCAATTTCTAACACTACATGGGTCTCATCCTATGTCGTTGGGAAACCCCGCAGTGATTTCGTACCCCACTTCGTTTGCGACCGCTAAACCGTACGAGTACTTTCTTTCTTTCTTTTAGTACACGCTTCTCATCGTCTTCCATCGTATTCAGGAAGGTGCTCTATGACCGCCTGTGACGTCCACCAACACGACAGTCTAAGGCAGTCCAAGATGGCTGGAGGTGAGACTTTACCTGGATAATGGTGTATGTCCTGCACGATATCCTGGTTCCGGACCCTTTGGGTTAACCCAGAGGTGCGCAACCATCCACAAGTTACGATGTTGCTGATCCCGGGAGATTTATATGCTGTGCAGCGCCGCTCATCGTCACAAAATCCTGGCTCCCTTAAGGTCATGACGCATATATTGATGACCATGGTTCAGATCACCGTTGACAAGAGCGACAGTGGTTCGCCGTGTCACGTCTCCCGTACTGACCATACATTAGACTGGGTCTTTCGGTATTGGTGGGAAGGCACTTTTGGTTCTCGTCATCATTGAGTTCTTGGGTACCTGACCGTTTCACGCTCACCCATTTTCTAGGTATTAGGAGGCCTTGATTGTACTGTCGCAGACGCCCTCGAAGAAGGTGAACAGTGCACTTGTTTCTATAAAAGCCTGAGTAGGTCCGAAAAGGTTGGTAGCTCAGGACCAAATCGCACGAACAGAGACGGCCCCCTTGAGACAACGCCTACATCGTGCAGCATTGGGAGATACGTATTACGTTGAGCGCAGCATACGACGCATATTGATAAATAAAATAAATATTTGAGGAACCATTCAAAATCCTACATCCTCTAATATACATCGATCCCCCAGACGCCCCCAGCACACCAGTTCTTGTCACCTGTTTCTGCCCAAAATCCTTGTTCAACGTTCAAACCTGACCCGTAATATCTTTCAACGTTTCGAGTCGAATCGCCTTCGATTCGTTCGCGTCCTCCTCCACGGCCTGATCCTGCTCCGGGGGGACATCCGCGAACGCAATCCCAGACACGGCCGCGTTTTGACTGTCATCATATGACAACACACCGAATCCGGTGTCGATCCCCTGCCAGCGGCGGCGGACGTCACGGTCGTACAACTCTCGCACGCTGATGATGAACCGAGGCATCATGGGGCATATAGTTATGTAGGAAAACAAGCCCACGAAGATTATCGAAGCGCCGTTTGTTGGGATATTGTATTGCACCATCGCGTTTATATTGAAAAGCACGTTCCTAGCAGTTCGGAAGAAAACAACCGAGTGGTTAGTTTTGGGGCACGTACTCGAGTGTAAGATGGATGTGAGAACACGGTGGTGACGAACGAAGAGAGAGTGGACTCGGAAAAGCGAGACGTACACGAGGAAATACAGAGTTTCATCTCTCACGAGTTGTTCCATGTACCGGTTGGGGCGCCACTGCCTGGTCGCTTTGTACGTCTCGACTGACTGCCTCAAGGTTGGGATGACAGCGAGAACCAACAGTGTAGCGCTAAGAACAAATCGCGGAATCTTGCCATACAGATACAGCTTGGCTGAGTCGTCGCTCAGTGAGAAAGAGCAAGAAGAGATATCAGTGATTCGGAGGACCGTGACTTGAGAAAAGGGTTTCACAAGATGGAGGACGTCTCTGTGAGATTGCAGTGATGGATGCAGTTTAGCTCGAGACATACCTGAGACGCTTGCACTGGAACTGCCATAGGTGCCTGCGAAAACAACCGAAACGACAACCTGCGGCACATAAATGAACAGAAGGACCCAAAGAATTCTTTTGGATCGATTCCACATTGCATACACCCGGAGGATCATGACGACTGTAATTGAAATCATGGTCTAGGGAAACGGATCGAGGGGGAACAGCAACTTACAATCACCGGAATTATAAAATATTTCAAACTGCCAGAGCTGTACGAGATATATAACAGTACCTTGGGAACATCCATGGCTCGTACTGATGATGTGGAGGGAAGTAAATCATGAATCTACGTACACCTGTGGAGCTAATATCAATGTAGTTGTGAATCAGAATTTAGATGCATACATCTACCAGACGAGGGGTCATCAATGGCGGACAAGGTGTGAAAGAAAGAAACTGGCTTTGACAGTAACAGAGACGAAGGCACCAGCAACTGCGAATGTATCTGGTCGGCTCATTTAGCCTCCCATTTAATTCTGCACATACGGAAGAGATATTGAAGACTTGGGCATGAATTCACTGTTAGCTGTGCATCGTAGGAACAATACACGTACATAGTGAAAGAAAGGCCGAGATAGCGGACCTACGGGACTGTCAATTCAGAACACATATAATAGGGTTCCCCCGTCCCAAGTTTATACGCACCAGAACAAAGATTGTAGAGACCCAGGTCCAGGGTCTGCACTGTAGGACTGTCAGGGGCTATAATATAGCCTGCTCGATAATTAGTGCTTCCTCACCCAGACATAGTCTACCTTGGAATATTGTCAGCCGACGAATATGACAGGGAGAGCGAAAAAACATACCTCTCTTGCAAACGTGAGGACTGCAATGCCAGGATTGCGATCGTCAATTCAAAATGCAAAGGTAGCGTGCGGATAATGATCACTCACGATAATCGTACAAGACAACACCACTAACAACAACTGCAATGGTCTATCAGATTTGCCATTGGTCGAAGGTATGAGCGACTGGCGTACTGCAAGTATAGCTACTCATCTGGAGAAGCGCCAAAACAGACTGTACGTCAGACTCGGAGGGCATGGCCGGTAGAAGAGAAACAGTAATGTTTGATGGTGTAACGAAAAATAAAGATTGGGGGGGAGGGAGATTTCCAGTGGTTCGGCCTTGGGTTCCCCTGGCAGTCATATCTTCTATGCGGAGTATCAAATACTTGCTTCAAGGCTCTTTCGGAACGAGTGCGTAAACCCCCAAGATAAACATTCGGATAAGGTCGTAACCCAGTGCGCCCATCTCAGGTAAGTCGGAGGATGTGCTAGATACTGGAACCAGGAAGGCATCGTAGTTCGGTTCAAGAGTCTGACACGACTGGTGCAGTTCCAGCATAGGACCGCGAATTCGGACCGAGTCAAGATAACAGATGACCGAGACAAAAACCTTACGCTAAGGCCTCGCCCACAGTAACGTCTTCTCCGACTTGAAATGCCTCGAAGCATCCCGCCTCATCTCTGCCCTTCCCCATACCTCTACCTCAGTGCCCATCGTACAAACATTGAGTAGAACCACCTTCTCGCGTTCCTCTCCGCATCAATCTCTTCTTATTTGTTCTAGTTACCGAAGAATAAAGTTTGTACACCGCGATCACCCATCGAAACCTTCATCTCCGACATCGCCATCACCCCCTTCTTCCGTGGCGGCCGCACGATCGATCTCGCGCCCACTCTCATTAACAAAGCGTCATGAAAATAACTCGCGCCGTGCGTAGTATACACCTTTCTCGTCGAAGAGGACCCCGACCAAGCTCTCTAACCCAAGTGGTAGGGTCGGAGGTTGAGTCTGGGACGAAATGTTGAGTGACGTGTGGGTACACGATCGGGTCTGAACTCGAACACAGATGCCTCTCACTGATAATGTCAAGGTAAGCCCCATTTCTGCCTCTACTGTAAGTATGCCATGCTCGGCCGCCCTCTTTCCGCTATCCAGGAAAAGTCCCACCTCAGGCTATCTTTGATTGTCTTGTTGGTGGACGTCACCGGCGGGCATCGAGCGCTTTGTTGAATAGGATGGATGTGGATGAAAAGGGTGTACTTAAAGAGAAAGGAGAACTGGCGCTGATCAGGCTGTCTGGCAGAGCAGGTATGGCGATTGGAGACTCGAGAGAGCTGGAACATGAAATGCACGAGCTATTGAGGATGATCGTGACGAAACGGGGCTTCTCTTTATTCCATGGCTATGTGACCACACAACTCAGAGAGGCTAGAAACGAGTGATACTCACGAACGAACACCAGGATAACTGGGTCAGGTGATGAGAGCGCGAAATACTTACGGTACGTCGTACGAGAAAAAAGTAAACCGATCACGAACCAAGTTGAATCAAGCGTGTCTTCTGCGGCTCCTATCAGGTTCTTCGAGGGTAGTGCCAATCTATGACACTCGGTATATAGATCCGTGAGTGAAATCAAACCTCACTCGCTCGAAAAACTTACTACGAGCGGTCACATTGGCTGGCTCGACTCCTCTGGAATCCTGGAGTTAAAAGTCTGTCCCCAAGTGTACGCACCAAGAAAGATCTTCCATGAAATTAAAGATCAATGCCCGATTCGGACGTCCCTGATGGTCGCGGTCGTGGCAGAAGGGGACGCAGTGCCTATACTAATCTCGCAGGAATGTCTACCCGCCCTTCCATTCAGGAAAACGCTGAAGAAGATGCGGCCGCTTCGTCGACTCCCGTGATGAAACCGATACGAGTTGTCTTCAGTCGGCGCCGCCAACCGATCCAGCTGTTTGATAAACTTCAACCCACGAACACGAACGTACTCCACTGACCTTCTGCCAGCTTCGGACATTGCTTGCAGTCGCGCCGTACTTGCTTTCCATCGAGTGCAACATCCACGTCCGGAGTTCGATCTTGGCGCTCAGCATCTCGTGTCGTTGGCCTGTTCCGCCGTGTCATACTTGTCGGACAATTTTCAAGTCCGCTCTCGGTTTCGCATTCGCTACTCACCTAAGGACACGAGGATACCAAGTAAGCGCGCGAAGAACGAGGAAAAATCGACCATCAGCCGGATTGAACAACCTTGTTTCCTGCGACTACCATCAAGGTTTTTGAACGTGACGCGTGATAACTGACACACCTAAAAATGCTTCTCACTAATGACGCCAAGGAAATCCCATTTATCCTCTCCAGTGCGTCTTGCTCGGCCGCTCTCTTTCGATGGGGTGCCTCGATGCCGTCATAGGGCTGCCCTGCTACCCAGGCAAGATCCTTCCGATGCCAGTTAAAGTGTTGGAAATTCGCAGATAATCAGGATCATCGTTTCAGCTTTGCGCGGTGTCCAGTTCCTGAAAAAATGGGATCAAACGCGCCCACAAACGAAAGAGACACCGCGTTGTGACAATGTCCATGCCCCCTTTCCTTTCGGAATAGCTCGATCATCCGTACGTATACTATCCAGCTCCAAATACGAAGCATATATCCAGAATTTTTACATGGATCTCTGAGACGCACTCCGGAGCACCATACCTTACCAGGGAAGGTGGCGATAGACGTAGGGGCACAGGTATCGATGCGATGAAACGCCTGTATTTCGCATAGTACCAAAAACGGAGATATCCTTGCGCATACAGTCGAATATCACGGTAGGACCAGCAGGTTAGAGCCGATACGACACTGAAAGCCAACGTGTGCGAGAAGAATGAAGGCTAGGGAGTAGATGGGGCCTACTCACCTGTCTCCTTCAATCCAACCCACCCCAAACCCCTCCAGCCAATTGTCGACGTCCACAATCCACCTGGATACTCGCCCCATGTACCTGACCCGACGACACGAAATGCGGCGGTGAATACAACAGCATACACACCGACCTCGGAACCCGTGTCACTGGCGGCCCTTCTGCTGAGCGACGTAAGCGGGGCCAGAGCCTGCACTTGACCAGCACGGCTGTCGAAGAGGCCTTTTGAGAGACAGGGAGCGAAATCCGAACGCCGGAACCTTTCCGAATCTATTAATTTCTCGTATAACCACTTCTTGTTCTTGATCATGGTCGACTGTACCGTCAAGTCGTCGATTCGCTCGGAATAGAGATATTCGAGACGCCAGGGGAGGAGATCCAGGGGAGACGGTTGAGGTCCAGGACGAAGTTGCACACGCGAGCGATTTGGGAACAGAAAGATGGACCAGACCATTCCCATGGACGGGAGTTCGGTAAGAATGAGGGTGTAAACGTGGATGAAAGGGTTGACGAGGAATGGCGTGAACATGGTGCTGGGGAGGTCATCTTCCTGCTCAAAAGGAAAATGGCTGGAGGTGGTCAACGGAAATTAGCCCGTGGGGGAGGTGACACGAAATGGGGCTTTGTTCGAACAAATGCTCGCGGAAGGCGGAGAGGCCCATCAGGTGTTTTCATCACCCGTCGCCGATACCGAGGGCAGGGTTACGACGATGAGGCAGTCAGGAAATGTCGTAGAACGCTGCTCGTAGGTGATCGCTCGTGAATCGGAGTGTAAATACCCGTCACGTGCGTCTGTTGATCGAGGAGGTCATACTTACCGAGCTTGTTTATGCGGGAACGATCAGCTATCCGTTTCTTTTCGCGGGATGTATCTGCACCACACTCGAAGAACCCGACGGAATCGCAGAAGAAAGGCCTTTTATTCAACGCGGCTTGTGGTCGGTTCTTCCTCCTAATATCCTCGTGTCCTTTCCTGAGCACCACTATCGGACGTTTCTAGCTTACCCGTAGGATGTGGTCCCATACCCAGGGAATCATGAACAACGTGCTGATTTTCACAAAAGCCCTAGGTATGGCCTGAAAATGTTTCCAGCACATAATCAGATCGCGCGTGCAGAGAAGCTCCCTCGAGACACTACATAATACATCGAACCGAAGACGAGGCATAAGCATAAATAAAGTAGATATCTGTCGATCCGAGTCACCTTTCGAAGAATCACCATTCTCTGTTATCCACCATTGCGCCAGCGCTGGTCTTCGTCTCCGGTCTCCACCCAAAATTCTCGTTCAAACCTGACCCGTATTACCTCCCAACGAGTCGTTCGCGTCCCCTTCCACGATCTGATCCTGGCCCGGGGCGACATCCACGAATGCAATCGCAGACATGACCGCGTTTTGACTGGAATTGTGCGACAACACTCCGAATCCGGTGTCGATTCCCTGACAGCCGCGGCGGAGGTCACGATCATACAGCTCTCGCACGCTGATGATGAACCGAGGCATCATGGGACATATGGATATATAAGAAAGCAACATCAGGAAGAGCATTGAAGTGCTGCTTATTGTAGTCCCGTCTTGAACTATAGAAATGATACTGAAAAACACGTTCCTAGCAATGCAGAAGGAAATAGCTGAGTGGTTAGCTTTTGGGGAAGCACTCGGAGGAAAGATGCCAGATGGGGGAACGTAGTGGTGACGAACGAGAGGATGTGGATGAACAAGACGTACACAAGGAAATAAAGAATTCCATCTTTCACGAGTTGTTGCATGTAGCGATTGGGCTGCCACTGCTTAGTCGCTTTGTACATCTGAACTGATTCCTTCAAGGTTGGGATGGCAGCGAGAACTAAAAGCGTAGCACCAAGAACGAATCGTGGGATTTTTCCATATGTGTTATAGTGACTTAATGAACTTTCCGTCTGTGAGTAACTGCACAAAGAGTAGTCGACGATCTGGATAATCGTGACTTGAGAAAAAGGTGTCAGCAGATGGGCGCCGTCTCCGTCAGATCGCTTGAGACCTACTTGAGAGGTTTGTATAGGGAGTAACGTAGATACCTGTCAAAACACAGGAAACGATGACCTGTGGGACGTAGATGAACAGGAGGATCCAAAGGATCGTTTTGGACCGATTCCACATAACATGCACTCGCAGAATCATCACCACTGTAATTGAAATCACTGTCAGAGGAAAGCAATCAGGGGGCACAGTAGCTCACAATCAGCAGCATTATAGAATATTTGGAACTGCCAGACAGATACCACATATATCACAGTACCTTTGGGATGTCAATGACTGATATTGATGGTATGGCGAGCGGTAAATCGATCTACTTACATCTATGAAACTGTTATCGATAAATTTTTTAATTTGAATTTAAATGTATACATCTGCCAGAAGATGGTGATCTCGATCAATGACGGACAAGATGCAAAGCAGGAAGACCGACTCTGACAGGGCCAGGGACAAAGACACTACCAACTGCGAATATAGCTGATAAGCTTAACGAACCTCCAGTTCAGCTTTGAACATACCAAGGCTTAAAATACTTGAGCACGTTTTTGTTATTAATTTTGTAATTTGCTACGCATCTGTTACAAACGCGGTCCGTGCACTCTACGTTCGTGCACTCTTTTCCTTTTTGGTGTTTCCGACAGCATCATAGGAACAGTAAACTGACTTAGTATAACAAAGGCCGAGATAGCGGACCTACAGAACTGTTAATGTCGGATATGTGCAATGGAGTGTCCCCTGAGCCTTTACACGCACCAGAACAAAGATTGTAGAGACCCAGGACCAGGGTCGGCACTGCAGGACTGTCAGCCAATTCTGGCCTGGTAATTGTTGCTTCCTTCGTACCCAAACATAGTCTATCTTTGAAATTGTCAGCCAATAAATATGATGCAGCAAGTGAAAAGACATACCTCTCTCACGAAAGTGAGGACTGCGGTGGTAGGATGGCAACGGTCACTTCAGAGCGAAAGGGATGTCGGAAACTTCTGAACCCGGGTTGCAAGCCTGCCGTATTTAGACCGGTTTCGACCCCCTTGTGATGTAATTGCTTCCGGATTGTAACGTTGTCTAAATTTGGGTTGCTTATGTCAAGATCGTTCAAATTACCTTGCTTGCAAGGTCTCTGGTGTGTTGGAATTGTGGGAGCCCCGGCATGCGCAGGGGTCGATTGGTCGACCAATATTGACCAATCACGACCCATCGACCTATAATTCCAACTCCGCTCGGCCGCGACCGAAGCGACCTTTCGGTGTCAGGTGATGCGTGTGCACACGGCTGTGCCTCGAGGGAGGAAGGGGGCAATGGGGAATTTTCGCTAAGGTCAAAAAGATATTGTGGGCAGGGTAATCCCCTGATATGATCCCTAACTGTAGTGTATTGCTATATCCAAACAGATTGTAGTAACTGAATAGTAAAAGCCGGTAAATTAAACACATCATTAATGCAGCAAGCAGACAGACAACAAATGAATGAATGAAGTACGAATTGGGTACGAGAAAGGGACAAAAAAGAAGGGGAGTGGGAGGCCAACTTTCACCTCGGCGTACCCGCTCGTCCCGAATTGCTTCGAAAGTTGCAGCGAACCCTTTGGTCATTTGTGGGTACTTGGCCATGAAGGCGGCATCGTCGCGGGCCATCCTAGGAGCACACAGTGAATTTGTCATCATAAACAGCGCCATGATAAAGCTCGGGGAGTTGGGACATACCTCAAAGGGTGGGGAGGGCGACTCTCGCATGCAAACACAAACAGGAACGCACACATTCCTGTTTGTGTTTGCATGTGAGGGCGAGAGGGTGGGTGAGAGAGGGCGAGAGGAACAACAACACAATGTGCGCGATCGCGCACGTTATGTTGTCGCTCCATTGTCTCCACCTGATGAGGATGGGGAAAGGATGAAGATGAGGAGGGTGGGGGCGAGGGCGAGAGGTGAGTTCAAGGGTGACAAGCACAGTGAGAGCAAGAGGTGAGCACGAGGGTGACGAGGGCAGGGCAACAAGGGCGAAATGTGAGGGTAGGGTGAGGACGAGGACGAGGAGGGCGAGAGGGTGACTCGGAGGGCAAGGTGCGACCACACAAAACGCGAACGATCGTGTTTTGTGTGGTCGCACCTCTCCAAGTTGCACTTGCTGAGTGAGAGGAGGGGAGGGGGACGAGGGGGAGAGGTGAGATCAAGGGTGGGGGCAAGGACAACTTGAAGGATCTGGATGACTTGAATGACGAAGGTGAGGGCAACGAGACGAGGGGGAGAGGAGTGACAGCGAGGAGTCTAAGGGTGAGCGAGGTCAAAGTGACCTCCGATGTGTGAGAATATAGTACTATATATAGTAACCTAGACTCGCAACAGTAAGTACAACAAATGCTTTTGTAATCTACCCCTTGGGAGGGCTCACCGGGTTCCGACAGGCCACCCCTTCCGAGCTTCTCGGCTCGCCTTCCGGCTCGTCCCCCCTGCGCATGACCAATCTGCCCTCCGTGACGCTTTGTTCTGTCCACTCCAACCATTTCCGGCTCCAGTCAGAGGCAAAGTGCAAATACGAGTGTATAAAAGCATGTAGCATCCAAGCATTCACCAGTTACAGACCAATTTCTTCTCCACACGGAGCTGCCTGACCCGCCACTGTGGCCAATGTCCACCCTTCCTCAGCCCCGATTCTTCCTGGCCCCGTCCTATCCTAACGATATGGCCCTCGATGGGGACCTCAGGCGTGAGCCTTCTGTTGTCTAACATTACTTATCGTGACCCCCGTGAAAGTGATACAGAACTACGGCCATCATTCCAACCTCCTGCCAACCCCGACAACGTGAGTGGCCCTTTCATCCATATCATGTCCGCGTCCTCACATCGCTCCTCGACTAGGGAGAACCATCAACTGAGTGTTAGACAGCGTTCAATTCCGGAGAACACTCCCTCGTTCCCTGACACCCAATACCCCTGGCAAACAAACCAAGCGTAGTAAGACATCTGATTCAGTCGTGTTCGCCGATCTAATCGTGTTGTCTAGTCAAGATCCTGGTGTACTTGCATCCGCTCGTGTAACCCAGTAAGTATCTATGAAATGGAATACAAGTTTCGTGTCTCACTGTGATTTGTAGCGTACGATTGCCCCATACCCTCAAATTGTGGAGCCCGTCTGGCATGCAGCTGGCTTCTGAGCCATCACCCTCGCTGTTCTCCCCCACAGCGGTGAATGAGATGCATGGTGGCCATGTGACGTCTACTTCTTATGCAGCCTACGACCCAACTCGGAACGTTACCCATTTGGATAGTCACGTGGCATTCGATCCCCTCAGGAATTTGTGGCCAGCTTCATCAGACCGACAGCCTCTGTTTCCTCTCGTTGACGGGGGGGTGGATACTCTTTGGCATTGCTCTCCCGACCAATCGGGCGCCCATCCATCTCCTGCATTTTCTGCACACGCGACGCATCCCCACCACTCAAGTTTATCAAACGACAAGATTGTCACAGGACCATTTATTGCATCTCATTCTCCTCCATATCAATCATTTAGTCCAAGTTTACCTCACCGCAGTCTCCTCCCAACATCAACCAGGTCCCTCGAGACAGATCCTCGTTCCCATCTCTCCTTCTGTCGTGTGCCCAACCGAGATTCTACTGGAGTATCTCATCCCAGACGTGCTGCCCGTGCGGTTCAGTACGATGGGTTATGGATTGATGAAGAAGAGCTCCTCAAAGGCCTCACGGAACCCGATGAAAAGCTTCACGTCCACCAATGTCGCTGGGAAGATGATCACTCGCCGTGTCACCTATGGATCAGAGGCGACAAGTCGTCCATTCACACACATCCAAAAGTGGCATGGAGGGAAGCCTGGCGGGGACAAACTCCGAGTTAATTGTGACTGGTCTGCTTGCGGCAAGACGATGCTGAAAGACTCGATTCCGAGACACATCGTGAGCATCCACCTTGGAGAGATGTGGGAGTGCCAAGGCTGCGGGAAAGAGATCGCTCGGAACGACGGCTATGGACAGCATGCGGTGAAATCGAATTTTGATGAGTGCCGAAATGCTGGCGCGCTGATCTCATACTCTGTTGATGTACGGGAGATCAATGCTCGCGTTGCTCTGGATAGTGGAGGAAGACTACGGTACGCTGGTGTATGAATATGGCTTACTTCCGTAGATGTGTATAAATTAGTAAACAAAACATGTGCCTACCAATCACCACTCTACCAATATTCAATCCGGTGTGCTTGGATTGACTAATACCTGCCGAGACGCAGTGTTTCTTTTTTTTTTTTTTTTTTTTTTGGACAAGTGATATATTATGTAGCAGCTGACAAGTTGAGCCCTACATAAACACTATAGCGGTAGACTAATACCGGTCCGAGGGAAAATGCTCTTACGCACGCCTCGCGCGGTGCGAGGGGTGTGGGGCTCTGTGTACTCCCTGGTCACCTCGGTCAGTGGAGGCCCTTGGGAGCTTAATACCCACTAAAACCTCAAGGGCCGTTGGCCAATTGGACTGTGGGTCCTGTGTGGGGGCGATAAGGTGCGTCCATGTGTCGCGGACGGTCTGTGAGGTTAGTTTGGAGCGGCGAAGTTTACTGGCCGTAAATCTATCGATTTGAAGGCGATGGTCTATTTTATGTAGCCAACGTTTTTCTATTACATCGGGAGAGTGATTGGACCCGCGTATTACTCGTTCGCAGCGGAGAACCCAAATAAGGTGTGCTGATTCGGAAAGTAGGATCTTCAGGAGGCGAGAGAGTGTGGGTCGGTGGTCGCGGTGGTTGCTGTCAGGGTCGTTCGGTGGGATCGTCAGGGAGCCGCATCCTAGGATAGAGCCTATGGTGATGGGCGGCCATGGGTGGAGATGGGATGGCCAGAGGGCTTCGGTTATGCGCCATATCTTTTTTCGTTCTGGGCTGCAGCAGTCGAAGATAATATGTTCGAGGGATTCTGTTGCTCGGTCGCAACCGGGGTGGTGGCAGAGTGCTCGCATGGTGTGTTGTGGGATGGCGGCCCAGAAGTCGCCGATTTTAATTGCGTTGTGGAGTGCTTTAAAGAGGAAGAGTTGGACAGGTTTTCGTATGGCTGGGTTTCTGCATCTCGTCCAAATGGAGGCGTCGGTTTCCATGGCGTTTGAGAGTGCATGGATGGCGTGACGTGCGATGTCGAGGTTAATGAGAGTGGCTCGTGTATAGGCGGGAAGGGCGGAGGAGGTCAGGATGCCTCTGTAGGCTATTGATTGTGAGATCGTATCTAGTTTTGCACCTGGGAGGTCGAAGCCGCAGGGGATTGAGGTGTCGATTTCATCAGGTTGGGGTTTCGCTGCTCCTGCGTTCGCGAGCGCATCCGCTCGGTCATTGCCAAGTAGGCCGTTGTGGCCCTTCACCCATTTGAAGGCGGTGGGTGCTGAGCGTCGTCGTAGATGGTATGCGGCTGCGCGGAACCACACATCGTTGGCGATGTCTATCCAGCCGTTATCTTCCCAGGATTTGAGGTGTTTCGTTAGGCCATCCATAGCGTAGCGAGAGTCAGTGACGAGTGTTAGTGGGACCGCAGGGTCTACCTTTTGGAGGGCGATGAGGATGGCTGCTATTTCGCCTGTTTGGTTGGACTGGTGTGGTCCAGGGACTCTTGCAGAGGTGTTGAAGGGGTGGTGTTCGTCAATATAGATGCCGCTTCCGCAGGCGGCGTTGACGCAGTGTTTCTCACAGCTAAATTTAGTAGGATCATCGCAGGCAGGCCGAGTTTTCGTAGAAATCGAGTCGATATTTTTCCCTTGTCGCGGTCAGGTAGTAGGAGGTTGACGGGTGCGTTCTAACTTCTTAACGTACTACCCATTTCACGCTTAATGTTTTTCGTTGGCAGATTTCGTCCGCAGATGCCATATCGAAAGTCCAGTAGTTGCATAGTAATGACAATAAGCAACACTGGGCGAGCCTGCTAGTACAGGCACAGTGGCCAGCCACCACTACTTCCTGGCGTCGAGGCTGTCCGTGAAAGCGGCTGTGTCCACTGGAAAGAGGAACGATATAAGCCGACTCTTTGTGGGGGGCCACCGAAGTAGGTTTTTCCCGCCTCAGACTCGGAGCATGAAGCGAACACTCTCATGTGTTCAGCCAACGCTCCTTGTTCCAACCTCTGCTCGTGTTTCATTTCCCAGGAAGGCACGCACAAATAGGGCAATGATTAGCTGGTTGGAAGCTCTCCAAACGACCTGCTGACTGACTCGTTCCGGGGTGCCTGGCAAGTGCCGACCCGCCACTTCCTCCAAACCTGGCTGGGCCACGCCAATATCGGGACTCCCGATCGTATATTGGCATACTTCCAGTTGGCAGTTGGCTCAGTCTTGATTTTTAGGACAGTGACCATGAGGCTGGCCGTCGCCGTTGCGATTGATAAGGCAGGACCTCCTCTCCCCTGTATCCGCAATGTTGCACTCCCGCAGAACCGCAAATCTGCCTGAAGCACCGATCATCATGTCATCTCAAGATTTCTCCAACACTATTAACATCGACTTCGGGCGAGACGGGTGCGGACGTCTCTCGTCGACAAGCTCATTATAATGCTCATTTTCGCCAGTTTCTCTAGTTCCCGAGATGAACGTTGGGAAGATTTTCCTGTTTTCACGACCTCTCCCGGGCAGCTCTTACAGTGAGTATGAGAGAGAGACCTACTTGCCTTACCTGATAGCGTATGATAGACCGCTCCCGGACCCTGAGCCGAGCTTCTTGTCGCCTCAACCCGCCTCGTCCATGTACTCCCCCGCTCGTGACGAACGTTATTGGGCAAATTTCGCAGCCGCGTCCCCCAGTCCCAACGCGCACATTCCCTTTGATGCCCACGGTTGGGCCCTCCAAACTGATCCGCACCCAGTTCAACTCTACCCGCCGTTTTTCAACCCCCAGGACTTTGGACCGACATCAACCATTGTCCCAACTCCTCAGCAGACACCTGCGACCAACGCTGGCCATTCATCGACACACAACGGTTTGCAAGGGTACCCGCATGGTGTGAGCAAATTTATCTAGTCCCGTGCTTGCGTCGCTTACTTACATATGTGGCGCGTACTACTTGTATAGGTCGTGAACGGTTCTTCACCTGTCTACGACGCATTCTACTACCCCTCAAATCACTTCCCCCAACCAAGGAGCACCGTGCCGCCTCAATATAATGGCCCCCCGATGTTTGTCGATCAAACAAATCCACTTAACCCCGCCATGGGAACAGCCTATCCACAACCGCAGCCCCCCATTTACAGCGCGACGTCGAACCCCTCCCCCCTCCCTCCACATTTCACCTCCCACCCTATGCCTGCTCGCTCCTACCTGGACAACATACCACGTCGGAACTCTCGGGGCGGCGACCTTACAGGCTTTCCTCACCACCCAATTCGAACATCTTCGTTGCCGGTGCAGACAATCTCGCCTAAAGAGACGGTGTTACACATTTGCCAGTGGATACGGGACGATGGTACTCTCTGTGCCGCACAGATCACATGTGCGAGCGTCCCAGACCATCTGACTACCCACGGCGTCAAGAAGATGACACGCAACGATCGGGTGCCGTGCAGATGGCTGGGATGCCGGATTCGAGGAGACAGGGATATGATGAACCGCGAAAGCATCGTACGCCACGTGCGAGAAAAACATTTGGGTTACAGGCGTACCCTCTGACTAGATGGTGTCACGGACCGCACGAGGTTCCTGAGGAGCGTTCAACTTCAGTCGGTCGAGCGGTGGTGTTGGTGCCCTAACACCGCGGGAACGGTGGGACCGGCTGGGGAGCCTGGCTCCCCTCGCCGGGGCATTCGCACGACCGGGCACGGGTGCCCCCTTCGTACCTAGCTTAGGTCTGTCCTACATACTACCCCCAACCCCCCCCCTCCAAACTGGCACCCACCCTCAAATCAGCACTCCACTATACAACATTTCTTACCATTGTATCTTAACGCATCCTAGTTTTCGTGCTATAGCCTTACCTACGTCCGCGAACTTGAACGGAGTTCGGTTTTCGAATGTGGCCACTTGTGCCTTAGTAATTCAATAATGTTATGACCCTGCGAGTCCTACTACTACAGGTGACTCGGACGTGGAGCTATTGCAACTATCGCCGCTCCAACACCTCCGCGTCAAATCCGCGAATTCGTCACAAGTGCCACAGGCTGCCATGCCAGCATCTTTGTCGGTCCCTTTTCATACACTTCAAGCCCGCCTGGGCCAACGCTCCAAGCCAACCATCAGATGGGCTAACCTATTGAGTCCGTTCATGTCGGTTGCCAGTGAGAACTTGGCCGAATTTTCGCAATTGGCAGAAGCGAACGTACTACGCTCCCACACACGCACTGTCTCTCCCGGTTTCCAACGTGTAGACGACCCTCGTCCATCCGTTCTCCAGATCTTTTCGGGATCGATTTCGATGGAAGATACGCGGCCTGTGCCCATAAGTAGCTCCAAGATTTGACCGGTTGCCGAAAACAGTTATCGACACCGGACAGGGTCCCTACAAATCGATTGGTGGCACGTAGTAGTGGCGGGCTGTGTTCGTACGGCGGCCGTATACTGACAGCTATGCGATGCTTCTGTGGTGGGGGCAGTGGTCCTATGCAGTGCTTGCTGTGACACCGGAACTCAACGGTTAGGGTTTAAAGCCAGGTTCTTTGGTTGGCCCCGGCATGGTTGCTTTTCGTTACAGATGGGGTACCTGTGTTGAAGCACCATGGAAAAAGGGTACGTTCCCTGAACTATAGCCGACCATGTTGCATGTTGAAGTCTTTCTTTCTCTCGTTGCGGTAGGGTTCTCCTACGAATACAACCATACTTTGGTCCAGTTATCTTCAAATTGATGTCGTCTCGTTGGAACGCACTCTATTTTCTCCCACGAACCTATGAAGTAATGGAGGTAAAAATTAAATAAGGCAAGGTTGGTAGCCGATGGTGTTTTGGCTAGCAATGACGGGCGGGATAGCGTCGATTGGTAGGCTTCCACCGTGGTGACCATTGGCACGTCCTGGCAGGCCGCCAATGCCAATGGTTTGGAACAGGATTTGATTGAAAGCGTTCCGTGACTCGGATCCCCCCCCCCTCTCGCTGACATTGTCGCTGAGATGACTACTCCCTGTTCAACCGTGCCTTTCGCCGGACAGTTCGAAGGCAGTCCTTGGGACATTCAGTCGCATGTGCAAGCAAGGTGGGTGTATTGGATTGGTATGGCCAATAAAAACAACTCATCATGTTAGTGAGTGGTTCGACTCGGCATTCATCCTATCTAGTTTTCCGGTGCAAGAACAGCAAGGATTGCAGTTTCAGGACGGGCTCGGCCAACACCCATCCCACTCCTTGCTTCATATACCAAACGATCATTACCCAGATCCCCACTTTCCTGATACGAATGTTTATTCGACGCCTGTCGATGATCAAGTGAATTCGGACCCCGTCAGCGCGGAAGATGATCCTTTCGCTTTCTTCGAGTTCGATTTATCATTCGCCTCAAGTGTCCCCGATGACGCATCCACCTCCCTAAATCCGACACAGGATCGCACTCCATGGAGTACCTCGGGCCCGCAGTACGGCTCAAATCTAAATCTACCGCTCGCTCAAGATTTCGTGAGTCCTTACATTTTTTCGTTCCTGCACCGGGCCCAACGTTTGACCTTCAAAGGCGGTGAGCAACAATCTACAAACCAGCGATGACGTTCCCGGGTATAGCATACCTTCGACCTTTGTTGCTTCCCCAACGTCGTACGCAATTAATCTTGACACGCAATTCTCTCCCTCGAGTCAAGACATGGGAGCAAGTTTCCAGGCGAGGAGACTTCATGATGTTTTGATCGCATTCATCACTAACCTTTGGGTCGCAGACCACGGACCCATGTCTTTTAGCTGAGAATTCTTCCACCCGCAACCTCGCGGGTCCCGTAACTGGCGTCTACAGTTCATCGTGTGATTCATACCCTGGGGAGAGCCAGCCAGTTTATCACGAGGTGAATTGACTGTGTTCACACTTCCCATACCTTGTTGAAACAATTTTACAGGCCGTGCCATCGGTGCCAAATAGGTGTTCCGCTGCGAGATCCGCCGGTCGCTGCCACGACGCCTCGCCTCCCGATTGGAGTTCTGGTCAGCAAGTGGCTCGTCTTTTAGCTGAGAATTCTTCCACCCGCAACCTTGCGGGTCCCGCAGCTGGCGTCTACAGTTCATCATATGATTCATACCCTGGGGAGAGCCAGCCGGTTTATCACGAGGTGAATCAACTGTGTTCACACTTCACATACCTTGTCGAACCAAGTTTTACAGGCCGTACCATTGGTGCCAAATAGGTGTTCCGCTGCGAGACCCCCCTTTGAGCGACAGTCGATGCCGTTCGAGAGACCCGTCGGTCGCTGCCAGTGGGAAGATGAAAACGGAAAAATATGTGAGGAGGTGATCACCTATGGAGGTTTGTCAGGACACCTGTCCAAGCACGGGATCAAACAGAAGTCTCGTGACTGGCCCACAAAGTGTGGCTGGGTTGATTGTACGAAGAAGAGATCTATGAACCGTGAAAGCATCCTTCGACACATCCGGGAAGTACACCTGGGCCTGAAGCGTCCCACTAGGCGGGTGCAAAGTGCCTCCTGAGGCCTCAGATGGTTTAGCACCTCGACAGTGGTTGTCGGTCTTTTGCCCCATTTTGCTATCGTGGTTTCTAAACATCTATAAGGTATATGATTGTACACGCATACATTTTCGTTTCCTTCTCATCAAGCATGACTTTATAACTCCTATGCACTTTCTTGCTCTCGTTTAGCACTGATTCGCCACACTTTTACCACCACTCTAGCTGACATTGCATTGTAATACTAATAGAATTATCAGCCGGATCTGCAATTGTACGCTATCATACGTTATCTATTGTATTAGTTCCACTGTGATTCATGCAAACCCAATCAGTTCGTTTGTGACACCGTGTTGACACGACACTGTGTAACGAAAGAGACACCGGGCTTTATGCATTCCTGAACCAACTCAGTGCGGCGTTGAATAGGCTTTGATCGATTATGCGTTGCATGATGCACGCACTGTTTACGTATTCCTCTAGTACAGGTTCTATTTCCGGTGTTAGATCTGTTCAAGGACCCTCCAAACGTTCTGATGCCTTGCCAACTCGGACTTGGATGCTACTACCTCCCCCCTCCGAGCTGCACACTCTGATTTGCCATTGGACACCTTCCCGTGCACTGGCTATCACCTTCTTTTACTCCAATGGCGGGCTTCTCGCGGCTGTGACAGGTGCTCATTACATGCCACCTGGTAGTGGCACTGTCACCGTGTGGCAGGCTGGGATATAAGCCTCGTCGTCCCAGGAAGAGAAGAACAGTTGGCCTGCCAGTGTGCTGCACTGCACCAGTCTGACCGTTTCCCCTTACTCCCCCCGCCACTGAACGTGAACGCTCCAACGAAGAAACTGACACGCAACCGAATCAAGGTCAGTACAAAACACGAGGGGGGGGGGAAGCAAAGGCCAACCCTCTTCGCGACGAAAAAGCTCATTCACATCTCGGGCGCAGACACAGATCATTGCTCAGTATCATACCCCCCCATCCTAGCGGACGTTATTTTCAATGGCGTTCACACGTTTCGAACTTTACGCCTCAGGCTGGAGACTCCACGATGCCAATGCTCGGCCTCAGTTGACGGTCTCGAGGCAGAGCCACAACCTCATTGTCTCGGGCCAGGCGTTCGGCGCTAGAGTTTCCGTGCACGTATGCCTGCGTTGGTGCACATCATTGTATAGGTGGTGCGACAACCTTGTCCAGCAGCTGCAGAGCTCCGTGAATCCCGGGTTCAAGTACCTGCCACCCCAAAGCCCAAGCGAGCTGAAGGATTTTTCTACACGGTGGCGTCCGACGTCGGCCCTGTGCACAGAGCTCGAGTAAACTCGTCACGGCCTGGATCCCCCCTTTTATGCAGTTTTTACTTTGATATCCATTCCAAAGTGATCCACAGGAGGGACGCTATGTACCATTCCCTCGACTTCGTGATACCCATTAGGCAAGGCTTCTTCCCATATCATTCCTTGTCATGTCGTCTCTGCTATACATCATTGAATTGTTCCTCTAAAATGTTCCATAGTATGTTCTTGGAAAGATTACAATACGCTCTACTGTACCAATCAGAATTACGACGCGACCTTTGACGACATTCATGTCCAAATCATGTACTATGGTTGTAGTATCTTGGTCAAAGTCACGGTATTGTCCCTGTTTACCCTGGCCCTGTAGGCCACCGCGCTAGGGTGGCTGATGGCCCAGGCGACTTGACATCGAGGCTCCCTACGGGCGTGGAACCCCACGCTGTCTTGGCGCGTGTACGCGGTCTTACACACCGAGCATAGCCATTTCAAGCCAAGATGAGTTTGAAAATGTCTCACCAGCCCGTTCCTATGCAAGGATGACGAACATTCAACCCACTTGCAGCATGCCGAGTCGGCGGAGTTCCCCTTCAGAACCACGTTATGAATACATGTCAGGTGGTTCTTGACCGCTTCCTTCTCAGAAGTGATCCAAATCCCGCAGCCTGCCCAACGGCACTGGAAGAAAGGCGCTTCTGCGGCACCGGGGATCGGCGGAAATTCAACAGCTTCTAATGGGACCGTTGACGTGTAAAGCTGGCCAATGGATGTTGTAATGTATGGCTGGGGTTGGATTTGGTCCGACATGTCGGAGGGCGAAACAATAAGAGCATGATTGCCCATGGGAAGAGGACTTGGAGAAGAATATGATTCGGGGTCAAAGCTTCCGGACGGATTGAGAGGCGGGGTGGAATCAGATAGTTGTAGATGTTGGAAGGTGGTGGTGGGGTGGCAAGGATGGCTGGACGTAGTACCGGGGCCAAGAGATGTCGGAACAATCGGCATGGCGATGATGGGTGACGGCATGCCACGAGGATATTCGACCATGGAATGGTCCCGAGGAAAGCCCAGCGACCGGTCGTAATGATATGTATGAGCGTCGATGAAACCACCCCCATAGTGTGCATGCCCAGTCAGACTCGACATAGCAACTATGTGCGGGTCAGGCTCCGAGGTTGAGGGATGGGCAGCATAAAAACTCGTGCTGTAACCAGAATGAGGTGGAGAGCTCCCGCTAGTGTACAATGGAATTGGGGCCGCACGCAGGGTCGGCGGGAGTGGGAATGGGGACGGATCAAACTGCGCTGCAGTTGCGGACCCATGGGTGTGGATGGGCGGACCCGCTGGCCAGTTATTCGGGGGGAGAACGCTTCTCCGAGGCCCAAGGCAGACGGAGCTTGGTATATGACAGGTTTGATAGGCGGAGTGGGGGTAACTGGTCCTTTCCAGCGCATGATAGCCATCGTTCGATTCGGTACCGCCACTGTATTGAAAATGCATGTCAGTGATGATCACAATTTGATACTTTGCCTCACTGACAATGAGAATGAGGATCGGTCAGAGCCGTCGCCCATATGAGTATAGTGAAAAGATGGGTCAGACATATGTGCTGGAGCGTTGCGAACTCGAAGGGTAAGTGCCCTAGTCGACTACCCCCGACTAAATATCGATTCAATCCCTGAGGCGATTGGCTGCCATAAATCGCTAGAATACACTATGATTTGTAAACCACCAAGGATTGGATGGCCGGATCTAGGGCCTGTAACCATGAATCGAGGGTGTGAATAAGACCGAGCGTCAGCTGGAGGCTTCGTCGAAGCCGCCGGCGAGATCAGTAGATCAATCTCGCTCGTGGCAACCACGCGAAATCATGCTGTTCCACATCTTACATACTGGTCGGAAAGATTTCCTGGGAGAAGGTACGTCACCTTGTGAACCGTAGCTTCGGGCTTTCCGAGCACGTGGCGTTAGGGTGCGTCGACTGCGGGAAATAAATGCAAGAAAATGAAAACGACCGACCTCAACATTCAAAAGTTCGTGGAAACTTGAGTTTCTGGGGTGTGTTTGTTTAACCTGCTTACGTTCATCGGAACGGTATACCACCCACGTTCAGGGATGATCAAATGTGGGAACCACTGGCGAAATGAACTCCAGCAAGGTAGTCCATCTCTGATACTGTAAGGGACGCAAAGCCTGCTACCAGAAGTAGACACTTCGACGCACCTGTTGCTTGTTGTGATCCATAACGTAACAAACGTATCTTTAGCTGTCCCTCCTAAAATTAGGACATCGCGACAGTAAGCCGTATATGGCAGCTGGCCCATCTACCTGTCTCCCGAAAGAAGGGAAGAAAAACTGAAGCGTGCTCGAGTCAATAATAAAGACAGCTGTATTAGAGAAATTGTGTGTAATTGTAGGTGGCCATCTTTGATCGGAATCGTGGTTACCCACCGGCCAAGCCAAGGATTTCCGCAGTCTCCACCGCGTTCGTGGGATATGCTTTAGAAGATAAGGTTACCGTGATCAAACCTGCGAAGATGTTTCAAGAAGGATCATAATGGGAGCATCCCGGTGTCAAGGATCCAAATTCGATGCAGGGGTGACTCCAAAAGCGTCCGTAGGAACGATGAAATCTAGCAAACAATTTGCTTCCCTAGACTCGTGACACACAAATGGCAGATCGGGGTCAATAAGTCGGAAGGATGGGGAGAGCAGGAATTGAAGCCAAACGACTCGCACCGAACACCGTGATGGTATGGGCTTGGCTAAATGATGGCATGCCAGGCAAAAAAAACCCTTGAACCCCTCGCGACCTTTTTTTTGGTCGGTAAATTCGATGGATAGAGCGGGAATCGAAGGTCAATGAACCGTGCCTAACATCGTAACGCCATAGGCTTGGCCAATTGAATCATGGCATGTCTGACAAAAAGAAACTCTTGACGCCTGTATAAATTTTTTTCGTTCTTTTCGATTCGTGTCAGTTACTGTGACCGGCCAAAATGTCATGTTAACTATGGCGGAAAACCTGCACATTTAATCCGCTGCGCTTTTTTCCCCTGCCGCGCGAAAAAAAATCTTACCGTGCAAAAAAAAACCTTGCTCTACCTCAAAAAAAAGGTCGCACTTGAAAAAATCTCGCCGCACTTAAAAAAAAATCTCATCGTGCTAAAATCGTGTCATTTTGTACTGTAGGTACATATGATCATGCTACCGATAGTATCAATGTTATGAGGTGAAGTCAAACGTCCGTCGCCGATAGTACCCCTACTATGATTCTACGTACGAATGCGACGCAAGCTCCGATGTACTGAAGACAAGCTCCATCGGACAGATCACGAGCTGAGGGATTGCGATAATGAAAACCGCCGCACAAATGAACCAGATGGTGAAGTTGAGGGCGAGCTTCTCCCTCCATGCTTGCCGAACGTCCTCGCATTTCATTCGACCGAACCACTTGAGGAAAATGGACGGTATCCACCAGGCGAGGAGCCAACACAGTAGGACCCAGTGTCGCTGCGCCGACGTCTCTTTGACGACCTCGGTCATCTCGCCCTCCACAATTTCCCCTGCTAGAGCCTCTTTAGCCATCAAACCTTCCTTATCGGCGTCTTGGAACATATTTCTAGAAGGCGCGTAGGACTCGGAACCGTAGTTGGAGTTGGACTCTTCCCAATTGGATGTTAGTCGATTCCGATTGTCGAAATCGTCAGAACGAAATGATTTGCGGTCCTCGTATTCATTATCGTAGTAGAGATCTCCATGTTGGAATGGAGAGGTGTTGGCTACAAGTGGGGCGTTTGCCTGGGAAGGCGCTTGATTGAACGGATCTGCATAGTCATCTGGGGGGAGTCCTGGGGATATGTAGGGAGCATATGGGTCACCTATTGAGCGAACGTCAACGCCCCTGGATTTGTTGGAGTAGGTGTTGTCGCGAATGGCCTTTGAGGCGCTTCGGAGCACGGATATGGGTCACCTATTGAGCGAACGTCGATGCCCCGGGATTTGTTGGAATAGGTGTTGTCGCGAATGACCTTTGAGGCGCCTCGGAGCATGGATATGGGTCACCTATTGAGCGAACGTCAACGCCCCAGGATTTGTTGGAATAGGTGTTGTCGCGAATGACCTTTGAGGCGCCTCGGAGCATGGATATGGGTCACCTATTGAGCGAACGTCGATGCCCCAGGATTTGTTGGAATAGGTGTCGTCGCGAATGACCTTTGAGGCGACTCGGAGCATGGATATGGGTCACCTATTGAGCGAACGTCAATGCCCCAGGATTTGTTGGAATAAGTGTCGTCGCGAATGACCCTTGAGGCGACTCGGAGCATGGATGAAAAGCCGATGACCCGATGGTCCCCAAGCGGTCGGAAATCTTGATATTGATGCAAAATTGATCAAGAGAATTGGGTCGGTTCGTCATGTTTTGTGGACCAGGAAGATCAAAGAGGCCAATAAGGTGTCAATGTCGTCGCAACGGGGGTGTCGGTAACCTAATGTGTTCATTCAGCCGGGTGAAAAAATCTCGCTGCACTGCTTTAAATTTTGTCGTTTTCCTGGCATTCACTTAGATAGTGAGAATAACAAAGAGCATAGGATTGTATTGAGTGCATCACATGTCAGTCAGGTGAAATTTATCTACAAGTCCGTCGCAGATGTCGTTGATGAACATGTCAGCGTGTAGAAAGCCAATTCCACGATCGAGGATCTCGAACATCAACTTTCGACAACCAATACCCATACGGCCGAACTGCATCTCTCGAAAACGTTTAACAGCTTCAGTAAACGGCTGTGGATTTCTACCATCAAGTAAAAACCGACCCATTCCATTCCACCACACAGCATGCCAGTCCTCCTGACATGCGGTCGGGTCCCGGCAATCGTCTGCATGAGTGAGGATCGCAGGTTCCTCGCATGCGATCAAATGACAATGCTCATCGAGCACAGATTTGGCATATACCAACGCGATGAATACATCGTTGCCTATTTCAAGACGGTGTGCCTTGCTGATCTTCTTGAAAGGGATCTCGAGGAGATACTTGAATCCACGTGTAAAAAACTTGGGGATGCTGAATTGACGGCCTAGTCGAATGAGCTCCGTCGGATGGTAGGTAAATCTTATGTTCCAAATGTGGTCGACGACAAAAAGCCGTGTTACAGGGCAGCGGTACTTGTCCGTAAATTGCAGCAGGTCCTGGAGTTGCTCGTGAGAGTACGCCGTCTGAGTGGAGCTTACACTGCACGAACTGCAAAGTAATTTGTCAAGGAAAGAATCCACACGATATATAGAAATACATACCGGCCATTGATATGATCGAGAAACAGATCAAAGACAGTTTGCTGTTCGCCCTCCAGAAAAATCGGGTCCGCATCACTCTTCCCTTCTGCAGGGAGGCAGGTGCCGGCATCACCTATCGTAAACATGTCCTTGAAGAGGGCGGAGTGCGCAGTGAGAATGTCGTCGTGTAACTTGTAGAGTGTATTTTCAACCTGATGAAGACTTCAGAAAATGCGTCGTGGGCTGGGGTGAGCACGTACACGGAAGATGTGTGTCCCGTTTGGGAAATAATAAATAGGATGGCGAACAAGTGCAGACATGGCGTGAATGACGGATCAAGCTGGGAGAAGCCAAACAAAGCTGGGAGAATGGGGTACTTGCAGGGAGATGGGGTACGACTTCAAAGGTTCCAGGTTGAAGTGGGTTAGTAAGCACGGCCCCTTACAAGCTCATTCACATTTACGTTGACCTTATGTTGGACTCGGTACATGTGCACTACTAATACACGCTTTGATTAGCGACCAGCAGGTTGAACCATGTACATGAACCGAAACCTTGACAACAGTTTGGCAAATTGGTTTGGCAAATTGGGGGTAGTATGGGCACCACACCGATACTCATCAGGCCCAGGAAGCGGTGGCGGACCAGAGTAATCCCTTTTTGGTAATTTGGATGAGTTCTCGCGAAGACTGTGGTCCGTTCACACTGGATTGCGCCCTCCAACATGTTACCGCGAACGCTGCCACCACTTCCACAGATTGAATGTCCTCCTAATCTGCTGTTAGCACATGATACCCTGAGCAATATCTATCAACATGCTCTACGAGTTCTTGACCAAGACCAGACGGATCTACTTCGAATCAAGTTCCATCTTGCTGCGATCGAGGGCGACGCAATTCCGCTTCTTCTAGCAGTCGAACATGATTACATGTCGACAGATTTGGAGGGATGGCTGGTGACAGTAGCCACTCAACTCAAAGACGTATTCCTCGCGCTTTCGCATTACTGTGCAAACATGCAAAATTGGTGAATTCACTCGCTCTGAAACGTACACATTAATTAAGTCGCATCTACCAATTCACAGGGCGGATACCAATATTCGGATACCACAACCCGTGAGCATTGTCCGCACCGGCCAACGGGGTCGCCCCCAAAAAGTCATCGATCTAGCTTACCTCAAGGAGGCAACTGCTGATTCTCGACAAATCAAACTCACCGAGCTGGCGCGTACCTTAGGCGTGCACAGGAATACCCTTCGCTCATACATGAATAAACATGACATCAAGCGTGCTTACTCGACGTTGAGTAGTGCAGAACTTGATCAATACGTTCTTCAATTCAAGGCTGGACACCCGGAATCTGGTCTACGCTATGTGATGGGTCATTTGCGAGCACACGGTCATCGTGTGCAGTATCGTCGGGTCCTCCAATCTCTTCGCAGGGTTGACCGCATTGGCCAGGTTCTCCGAGCCCGTCAGGTAAAGAGACGGCGCAAATATGATGTGAAGTGCCCAAATGCGCTCTGGCACGTTGACGGACACCATAAACTTATCCGTTGGGGAATTGTAATCCATGGTTTTATTGATGGATTTTGTCGTACAGTATGTGCTAATCAAATGTAAAATTTCCTCGCGATACTGATATTTGTGGCCGCTTCGTCAGATAACAGCATTACAAGCAAGCGATAACAACCGCTCAGCAACCGTTCTTGATCTCTTCAAGCACGCGGTAGCAGAACACGGAATGCCATCCCGGGTCAGGGGTGATTGTGGAGGCGAGAATATTGATGTCGCAACATACATGATCATGAAGAATGGTCCTCACCGTGCGTCCTTCATGTGGGGCTCGTAAGTCATTGACACTTTGTAATTGCCAATGGATCCCTGATGTCTTAGGTCTACGCATAACACTCGTATCGAGCGTTTGTGGGTCGAAGTCGGAACACAGTTTGCTCGCCGTTGGCGGGCATTTTTCACCCGACTCGAAAATCAACATATGCTTAACCCCAAAAATCCGACCCATTTGTGGTTGTTGCACACCCTTTTTCTCCCCACGATCAACCAGGATTGTCTCGACTTCCAGCTGGAATGGGACTGCCATCCCATCGATGGCTGCAACACGAACAACAAGAGCCCAAAGGTACGCGAACCTGCTGTAATATAACGTGCTAACTTTTTAATTTAAACACAGGATCTTCGCTTCTTGGGCCAGACGCAGCTCGGCGTGTACCAGGATGACTGTGAAGACGTTCACCCAGATGTCATTAATAAGTACCATGGTGTATACGGAAAGCCGCTGACACGTAACAGACGTCAGTCGGGTGCTGGACATCCAGCAGACGAGGAAGCAAGTGGTGATGAAGACGACGTGTTCATGGCTCAAGTAGCTGAGCTTGTCAATCAGCAGCAGCAGCAGCACGCAAACCAAGATGCAGTGCATGTTCCATCCCTCACGACCCCGTTTGCTGATTCCGACGACGAAGCAACATTTTTTGGGATGTTATATGAAGTAATCGATTGCGAGATTATTCCCAATGGGTTTGGACTTACACTTGGAGAATGGGAGCTAGGCCATTACCCAGTTTTCGAGACAATTCGGCTAGGCCGACGGCGATCAAAGCAGCTAGATGTGTCACTTGCAGATGGAGTTTGGTACGAACGGGCATGCCTTTGGTGCCAGGCGTTGGTTTGTCTGACGCACTTCATGGAGAATAGCCTTACGTGATAGATTTGACCTGGATAAATATTCTCCGAGTTGCCTAGATACATTGGGCTACGACGTTTAGTAGCTACCCTCCTCATCGTGCCGACGTTGACTCCTCTCATCCTCTGTACGCTTGCTTTTCCCCCCTCCTGCCCCTCAGCAATGAGTATAAACCGCTCTACCTTCTGTCGTGGCAATAGTGGCGCCTGCGAGTGCGAGGAGTTTCGTTGGCCCAATGATGGAAAACCAGTATGCTACGAGTGTGACCATGGCATTAGTAAGCATCCCCGTGGTACCTCCGACGTCGGTCCACCAGCCCCACGACCCGATCCGCCACCTCCGCCACCTCCGCCACCACCACTGCCAGATCGTCCACCTCCCCAGCCAACACTGAATGCAACCACCGCTATGGCGACTTCCAGAGTTCAAAGCCTTCTTACCGGCCTTACGAAACAGGAACCTCAGACCGAACGTCAGCTTCCACTGACCCAGCTGGCAGCCAAGGCTCGAGCTGAGGCCCTGGCAATGTTTGGGTCAAGGAAACAAAAAGGTACCAATCTTGCTAATGCTGGATCTGGGTCTCGAAAGGTATACTTCACACATTTTCCAGTATGTTACGGGTTGCTGATTTAAATACACAGGTCTCTACTACAGGATCCAACCGTCTGCCAACCGGTTCGTCTGCCCAAGCGAGTGCTAGTACCTCGTCAACTTTCCGTGTCAGCTCCGTTGCGATGGTCGTGTGTGGTATTAGTGTAAGTCATCTGGGGCCGTTTAAAAAGATCTTTATAACGGAATGTTTTGGTAGCGGGACGGATCCTTGAAACGATCGAAGGCCCCCTTTGGAAGGACGTTCGCCAGTGAGGTGCAGGTGATGAAAAACCGAAACTGCTTCATTGGTTCAGCCAATTCTAGTGAAGTCATCACAGTCGACGCCGCATGGTCATATATGCAAGTGGACAAGCAAGTACGTGACTGGTTTCCACATGTCTTTACCTGCCTTGCTACGGCTCGAAAACAAATACCTCAGGCCTCTGGACCGTCGTCCCCGCAGCCGGAATGGCAAGTTCTTGTACGTTGTGGCGCCAATTTCTCAGTTGTACAGGTTGCCAAACCCAATGGCTCGACTCTGTTCGAAAATAAGGGTCGTAGTAAAGCTGGCGTCACAGAGAGTTCGCTGTGGTTTGGTACATTTCAACGATCGCATCTCTGATTAATGACAATAACATTACATTTTAGTAACCAGAAAAGCCATCCCTGACGAAGTTTACGAGTCATGGAATACGCAGCCGCTCATCGTTGGATCAGACTCGGAGTTTGAGGCAGATCCTATGGCCAACGATAGTCAAGGCAATGGAGCTACGGACGTCACTATTATCAGCCACTCGGACAGTGGAAGCGACATGGATTTCAAGTTGACAAGCTCTATGCTTGACCTGACTCTGGACCTCAACGATGGACCAGTCGTACCCAAGGATAAGGGGAAGGGTGCGGCCAAAAAGATGGATCTGAAGACTCCCCCACGGCCATCTGGTAAGCCGTCCACTCGTACCTCCTTGTACTAAAGCTTTACCGTATTTCAGGGAAGCGTACCCGCCACCTCCTATCACCGCTACAGTCCCCACCTATTGCCAAGAAGCGAAAGGACGGTACGCTAAGTTTGCAATGTCCATTTGCGCTAGACATTACTCATAAATAACCAGGTCTCTCAAAAGCTATACCGTTGTCTATAATGATACCCCATCAGATCTCGCCCACCCCTGCCAGTGTCTCTGTTAGCCGAGATGATATTATTGCTCGTGGGCAACACCACCCAGACTCCCCCGGAGCCCCTCCTATTATCAACCTATGGGAAGGTCCTGCCAGTAACGATGTGATCATGGCGCCTGCAGATTACCATCTCTTCCTTCAATAGCGCTCTCTTAGTAATGACCCTGTTCGTACCTAGTTGATGAATTGATCGTGTTTACAATTATAATAATGAGCGCATGAAACAACTTGACTTTTTGTGATGTGGACGCAGCTGTCGTTCGTAACGTATATGTTTTCAGTATTGTCACTGCCAAGTTCCTTGGTGTACAACCTCCGGCACTCGAGAGCACGCTTGCTTACAAGACACAGCTCGTCAGGAAGGAGCCTCTTTGCACGTCTTCCTCAACCCCAATGGTGCCTCCAACAACCGTGACAACCTTGCCAAGACCCTTTATTCTCTTCTTTTCACCCGGCTGAATGAACACATTAGGTTACCGACACCCCCGTTGCGACGACATTGACACCTTCATTGGCCTCTTTGATCTTCCTGGTCCACAAAACATGACGAGCCGACCCAATTCCCTTGATCAATTTTGCATCAATATCAAGATTTCCGACCACTTGGGGACCATCGAGTCATCGGCTTTTCATCCATACTCCGAGTCGCCTCAAGGGTCATTCGCAACGACACTTATTCCAACAAATCCTGGGGCATTGACGTTCGCTCAATAGGTGACCCATATCCGTGCTCCAAGGCGCCTCAAAGGTCATTCACGACGACACCTATTCCAACAAATCCTGGGGTGTTGACGTTCACTCAATAGGTGACCCATATCCATGCTCCAAGGCGCCTCAAAGGTCATTCGCGACGACACCTATTCCAACAAATCCTGGGGCATTGACGTTCGCTCAATAGGTGACCCATATCCGTGCTCCAAAGCGCCTCAAAGGCCATTCGCGACGACACATACTCCAACAAATCCAGGGGCGTTGACGTTCGCTCAATAGGTGACCCATATGCTCCCTACATATCCCCAGGACTCCCCCCAGATGACTATGCAGATCCGTTCAATCAAGCACCTTCCCAGGCAAATGCCCCACTTGTAGCCAACACCTCTCCATTCCAACATGGAGATCTCTACTACAATAATGACTATGAGGACCGCAAATCATTTCGTTCTGACGATGTCGACAATCGGAGTCAACTAACATCCAATCGGGAAGAGTCCAACTCCAACTACGGTTCTGAGTCCTACGCGCCTTCTAGAAATATGTTCCAAGATGCCAATAAGGAAGGTTTGATGGCTAAAGAGGCTCTAGCAGGGGAAATTGTGGAGGGCGAGATGACCGAGGTCGTCAAAGAGACGTCGGCACAGCGACACTGGGTCCTACTGTGTTGGCTCCTCACCTGGTGGATACCGTCCATTTTCCTCAAGTGGTTCGGTCAAATGAAATGCGAGGA
>JBBPRI010000112.1:0-58628 GCA_038092955.1 Boletus pseudo-olivaceus | reverse complement strand
GGGGGGCCCCGGCGGGGATGCGGCGAGTGTGGCGGAGGGTGCGAGGATGGCGGGCCGAGATGGAGCGGGTGCCTGCAAGACGAGCGGGGACTGGCGGAGGGGTGGCGGCATCGACTCGGGGCGGGTGTGCGGGGTGGGGAGCGGACGACGAGACGGACCGGCCATGTGAATAGGTCCAGTTGGCGCGTACGGGGACGAAGACACGAGCCCACCGTGCGCAAACGGCGCCGGGTTCGTGTACTGGAACCCAATCGACTGGCCGCGTCCGTACATCCGTCGGCCATCGTGCTCGACGTGCACGACGCTCTGCAGCGCCGGTCGCGCAAACGTCCGCTGCTCGTCGTACGCCATCGTCTCTATCCTCTTCAAAAACTCATCCAGTCGACTCATCTGAGTGGTCACGTGATATTTTATTACAAATACACACAAATATTTCCTATCCGCATTGCGTCCTTACCGCAGCTTCCAATACGACCCTTGCGGAAATTCATACTTGGCGATGCTCGCAGTGTGCATCTCCGTACTGGTCTTGTGTCAGAAACATCCCAAATCTCCGTCACATCACCACTCACCTGTATCCTTCTTTGTCGTTTTCCGGAACGATGTAGCGTCCCTGCGCATTGATTGAGCATGGGTACACAAAATGCTCGTGCAAGTGGTTCGCGTATTCGATGACGTTCTGTTCCATCGACCCAGAGATTGCAATATAGTCAATTAAACTGTAAGACGCCGACTCTTGCTTAGACGGTCCCCATCTCCCCAGCCCATTGACAGCACCCACCTCAGATGAATGACGTGTTCGCAGAGCCCGACACCACCCGCGTGCGGACACACCAACACGCCGAATCTATGCCACACCCCGGTGTCTCAGCGGCCGTCCGAGTCATGAAAGAAACCATCCTACTCACTTGGCCGCCATTAGAAGCACGCCAAGCACTTCACTTACCCCACCCAGCCTACACGCATCAATCTGCGCGACGTCCACCGCTTCCGCCTGGAACAGCTGCTTGAATGTCATTCTATTGTGTGCATGTTCCCCCGTCGCAACGCCGATCCCGTACGGAGCGAGTCCCCGTCTGATGGCCGCGTGTCCAAGGATATCATCGGGTGCCGTCGGCTCTTCAATGAACCTGCGCATAGTAAGCATCAGTGTTTGTCATCAGTCGACGCCAACTTCACACACCATGGTCGGATTTCTTCGAGTGCTTTCACATATCTGATAGCCTCATTGACATCCCACACCTGGTTCGCATCAATCATGAGTACCGCTCCTGTCGGACCCGCGTTCCTCCCTTTCAACTCTGGGCTATTGGGATCACGAAGGGACTTGTCTATCGGATAACTCGCGTCATGTACATACACCTCATCGTCAAGTTATCACATACCGGCAGGATAATTCTTTGGGTCATCGATGATACGCCTGATCATTCTCCCCCGTCGTAAATCATCTTCGAGTGAGGCGCCGACTTTCATCTTGAAGTGTGTCCACCCAGCCTGGACCGCTTCTTTCGTGAGATGGGCAACCTTTTCATCGGAATAGCCTAATCAAATCGTGCGCAGTAGACATGAGGCGGGAATCATTAGCTCCTTTTTTTATTATCTCTGAACCAATCTCAATCTCACCGAGCCATCCAGCAGACGTAATGTACGCAGGATATCTACCACGCCACGTTATTTCCGATAAGCCGTCGATTAAGTGGAGTTGGCACATACCCGACCTCTTTCACGTATGCCTCTCTTTCTCGTTTTCCTCCTTCCTTTGCTTTCAGCATCGCCAGCGCTTCCTCACGTGTGAGCACATCAGTGATGTACCGAAACGCCGTCGCGCTGACAAGTTCTTCCTAGAGACCCAGTCCACGAGGTTGATGACGGCGTAACAACCACACCGAAATGCACAGTCAAGATCTAATTCAATCCATTCGTGTGAGAAACGGGAGAGGACGTACGGGGGTCATGTCCACGATGAGCTTCCAGAGTGGCTTTTTCCGCGATCTTGCAAACATATCCCACACCGCATTATTGACGGCTGCGAGCGCGAGGTGAATGACACCCTTCTCCGGGCCGATCCTAGTACAAACGCCGCCGACGGGCACATGCGTGCAAAGGTTCATTTTTGAGTGCGCGATCTTGCGAGACGTATCAGATCGTGGATGCTTACCAGCGCAACTGAGGGTCACCAGACATCCAATCCCATGCCTGACCCATGTTCTCAAAAAACTCCTCGGGATCGCGGCCCATCAAGCGCTGGGCAACTACCTGGATGGCATGGCAGACCTGCTCGTGACAGCGTCGATCATCGTTTGTTGATCACGAGTCCAATGTATGTGCCCGAGTCAGCCAATTGATTGTGCTGTGGTCAACAGACACTCGTGGCATTCCCGAGGACACGCGAAGACACGCGCCGTCGGATCTGAAAGAGGGCGACATCTCGATAACTCACGATATCAGTTCCCCGACCAATGGTGAACGTCATTCCATGGCCCATTAGACCATAATCGGTGTACAGCGTTACATATGCCGCGGAGTAGTCGCAATCTGTGTTCCTGTGTGATCAAGACCTCAGTCGAGTTTCCGACGCGCCTCAGCGGAGAGTCGTGAACCCTGATTACAAGAGTTATGCAGGGGCACTCACATCGCATCAGTTCCATCTCCCGTTAGAGATGTCGGGAAACGGACATCTACCAATCGTAAAAGTCGTTGAATCACGAGAGCCATCAGTGACGAACTAGCTGTCACTCACCCTGCGTTTCAAAGCGAATGAATGTTCTGGGCATTGGGTGACACGACAAGACCGGGATCTACTGAAGGGTGCGTAGTCGTCTCAGTTGAGGGAAAAGATCCACCTCGCAGCAACCAGCATTTTTATTGGATATACACTATTTAATAAGGACTCACTACTGTCAGCGATCATGACTGTGGGGGGACTCCGAGATCATCTGACATGATACGGTGGGATTTGAGTCAGGGGAGGATGCAGTACATACATAAATGAGAGGGGCCCGGGTGATTTCACGAGGGATCACGCGCAAGTCGGCCTAAGCCAGGTGAGAACTCGGAGAGGAAGAATAGGCTGGGCACCCGTGCATTGAGCTATCGACGACGATCGGGATCGACCGTCCTACCGGGCAACACGAGAACTGACATCACAGCCAATCGTTTGGGTTCTCGAGTTAACTTTCGATATCGAATATCGGGTCGGGGAACTTCCCCTGCCCCTGCAGCTCGCAGTCTAGGCAGAGCAGTATGACCTTGGACCCGGCCGGCACCACTACCACTCACTCGGGCCTACCAGACCCAATCTGAAGTATCGACCGAGTCAAAGGTACACATCCAAGACATGGGCACGTGTCTCTCACTACGCGCAACGTGTTGTCCGCGGGGTGCAAGAACCGCAGCAATCCATCATCCACCCAAAGTCCATTCGACCAAATTAACCCATAGTCAAGGGGAGTTACCAAGGTCGACCTACAATACCCCGGATGAAATCCCACAGTTGCAGGGAGAAATACAGTGCGAACATTGATGTAATAGGGACGACAAGCAAGTGTGAATAGAGTACGAGCATACGGGTGCAAGACCTTTAACACAATCATCGCGGACCAAAAGTCGAACATCAGAGGAGAAAGGAGAGGTCATCAAAGTGTGAAAGAGTTATCGAGAAGATTTATCACCATCCAAAATTCCGGTTTTGTTTGGCAATCCCCCTTTCCTGCTAGCGACAAACCCACACGACAGATATCCCAGTCAGCAACACTTGCTCGTAAACCCAAACCACGCCTTCCTCACGTATGCTCAGTTCACGTCGTCCAGTTTTTCCTTGTCCTCGGCCGCCGCCGCGGTCGCCTGCTCGCCCTCAACGTCAAAGTTCTCCACGAGATCAGGAACATCATCGTCATCGTCCTCAATACCACCGGCCGCCGGCCTCTGCTGCCCTTGTTGGATTGCTTGGTAAGATTCTGCGAGTTTGCGCAGTGATGCGAGGGAATCAGGACCGAGCTGGTTTAGAATACCCGGGACCAGCTCTGTGAGCTCCTTGACGTGTCCTGCCCCATAGATCGCAAAAGTGTTGGCGGACACCGCGGCGTGAACTGTTCAGAAAATAGCAACGCAAGATTAATACCCCGGATCCCGTTCGGCCGACGGCATACGCCGTGGTAAGAGAGAAAAATATAAACATCGGTGATGTATACATGGGATTAATTTAAGATGGAATCAAGAGGAAGACGTGCCTTTTGGAGCGGTGAAATGTAGTACGTTTCCGTCCTCTCTAAACATGTTTACTTCCTCTACTCCAGGAATAGGCTGTACATTGAGTTTCTTGAGAGCAGCCTGTAGTTTTTTGTCGTCTTGTGCAGCAGAGGGCTTTGTTTTCCGGACGACTTTCCGACGCATAGTACCCTTTCCACCTGGAATATGTTAGAAGGTATGATTTGGTGGTAAAATGTAGAGAGATGAAACGATGGCCACACGGCGGGCATGGCTGACAAAAAATCGCTCACCAAGCCGGTTAGCCGCAGCCGCAGCCTGCAGTTTGGCCAATTTTGCTGGATCCATGAGGGGCAGTGGACGAGGATCAGATATGCCTGCGGAGGAAGGGAGGATGCGTCTGGTGTACGACGAAAAGTCACAAACAAGGTTTGCACGCAAATACGTGTACACAAAACAAACAACCCACCCAATTCCCAGCGGCGTGTACAGATAAGATAATCTCTACCAACATCGACCATGTCCCCCACTCAATTCTACATCCGTCCTGCCACCGTCCACGACGTCGTGCGTATTCAGGGTACCGCCAAGTACGTCACTGATCAAGTCATCCCAGGACGCCCTCCTACAGCTTGTTCGCGATCTCGTATGACCTACCCCGTTGCATTGTGCCACCAGCATTAAGTCTTGCATAGGCCACATACGAGAAGGAGCCAGAGTCCGCAAAAGCCACCGGAGAGTTGGTAAGCACCCTCGTCTGTCACGATCAGCATCCACCCACCCTCCGCAGTTCAGAGAAAACATCTTTGAAAAGGGCTACGCACATGCCCTCCTCGCGTTCCAAGGCACTCCCGCGGAACCCGGCGTGCCCCTTGGCATGGCCCTCTACTTTTTCAACTTTTCCACCTGGACAGGAAGACCAGGGCTGTATGTATGTCCCTGCGCACAGTCATCACGTCCATTCTTCACACGGACACCCAATACAGCTTGAGGACTTGTTTGTGAAACCAGTGGCCAGGAATAAAGGGATTGGCAAGGCTCTGTTCGCAGAGCTCGGTAGGGTAGCACAGGAAAAGGTATCTTGCTTTTCACCTCCCCATTGTGGGCCAACAGCCTCTTTTTTTTCCTGACAGAATTGCGGACGTCTTGATTGGTCCGTACTCACGGTGGGTGCACGTGCCTAGCGTGACTGCGCATGGGAATTCATTCAAGCATATGCAGTGGAACGAGCCGTCCATTGCATTCTACGAAAAAGTTTTGTCGGCTAAGCGTATGGACGGCTGGATGGGCATGCGGTTGACAGACGAGGGCATCCAAAACCTAACAAAGTTTTCCCTCGTCGCCAACTGAACAATTTCCCCTTGTGGAGTAGCCCACTTTGGAGAGAGTTGATGCAGCCAGCCATACATGGAGAATGCATCCACGCAGTCGATAGGCGACTTTCACTGTCGCGGCGGTGTCAACCTAGTTGCCACTGATATATGATACAGGCTTTGGTGGAGATTTGACATGCACGACCGTACAGCAATATTGTGCCCGGTAGACCAATAAGGGTATGTATGTTATACTCCATCGTAACTCGCGCCACCGGCCTACATTGGACGAATGTGTCAGGAAAGGAGGGGTAAGTACGTGGCATTTGGAATTCGTCACTCACTTTACGCAGCCTAGAGATGATGGGGTCCTCTTTCAAGTCGTCCCTTTCACGAGCAGCCACCTCAATTGAGTAAACACGCAACACCTGTTTGACAGTTGCTGTATGGACGGAGATCTAGAATGTGCAGAGGGACAAAGTGAGTTGATGGACATATTGGCATTAGAACTAGGGTAGAATGGGTGTGTGATATGCGTCAGGGAAAAGGACACCACGGGGTGCCGATGGTCCGATAGATACACGCGGTGTCGCACGTAAACGGTGGACCGGGAAACCGACCTTTGCTTTGCGCATCACCTTGCAGCTCGATCCGATCCAAACTACGAGAATGAACTTTTTGCGCTGGGACTCTTTGTCATTGGAGTAAGTGACACGCGCATAGCCGTAAGACGCTTTGGAATCATCGAGAGCCTCTCGGAGCTCTGAGAGGCCGTGTGTGCCTGTCTTTGTGACTACGAGCTTGTCCGAGCGATCGGACTGGTGCGTGTGTGCCAGGTGTGTCAGGCCAAGCCAAAGCGAAGAAAGCGAAAGGTTACCCTGACCTCATAATCCAAAAGTAACCAATTAGTGTCGGATTTGTCAGAACGCACGTCCACGTAGGCTGGAAGATCAGCGAACACGATGCTGGTTCAAACCACAATTGACACGTCGACGAACAGGGCTGACCTTGGTTGATCTCTGCGTCGGACACGTCCGCCATGTTGAGCGCTGTGGTCAAGACAGGTTGTTGGGGGTCGATCGAAACATGTGCCGGTGTAACCACACCCACCCACGATCGGGGGATGCCGACAACCAATATCGCGGAGTGTAAACGACGGCCCTCTCTACACCGACCGTCATGATGTCCCTGCGAATCCAACAAGTCCTCTCCCTCGCCAGACGTCGTCTCTACTCACAGCGCATCCCACCCCGTAACTGGCAGCTGGCCGGACACGTTCCACCCACCTCTCTCCTCTTTGACAACGCCGGTCCGTCGCTCGATCTCAGCGAGGACGAACCACCACCACCACCCCCCAAAAAACAACCCACTGCGGCTCCAACCCCTGAGCAGTGGCGACGGCATCGCGAAACGATCAAAGAGGCGTTCCCGAATGGCTGGAACCCCACGCGTAAGCTGTCGCGCGATGCCATGGACGGACTTCGTTCCCTGCACGCGTTGGACAAGGACACATTCTCGTGTGCGGTGCTCGCGGACAAGTTCAAGATCAGTCCAGAAGCTGTTCGCCGGGTATTACGGAGCAAGTGGGAGCCATCGAGAGAGAAGCGGGCTCGGCTGGCAGAGAGGGAAAGAAGAAGCAGAGAAGACTGGATCGCGGGGAGAAGACAAGAGGAGAAGGACAGGGCAGCTCAGATCCTCTCCGAGGCTAGACAGAACGACACACCACGATCGCGTCAAAGGTCAACACGAGTCAAGTCGATAGACAAGTTCTTCTTCAAATGACATCTGCCGTTCCAGACGTGCGAAAGCGCATTGCGACGTTTTCTGTGTTTTACCTAGAACCCACTTATGATGATTCACCAACGCTACAGTAGACAAGCGTAGACGCATCGTCTTGCATGTCATTTTTGACGCACGTCCTGACTTGGCTGAACTTGGGCTACCCAGAAACATAACTAATTGCTCTAAGCAAATTACCTAGACTCTATGAACGAGTGATGAGGTATGTGATAGTTCAATAGTACAGCGGTGACCAGATGAATAGGTATAACTAAAACAGGTATGGTAGAGACAAGTGTATATACCAAAAGTACGCGCGGTCCCGAGTTAGTTCGGAATCCTAGAAATTATGCAAAGTTGATAAATAAACATAAAACGGTGTTAGATCTGAATGGCCGAACGAGCGTGTGAATGATGTAAGATGTCACGATGCAATTCGAGGTCGTGGTACAAACGAGTCCAGGGATGAGTCCAATGGTCAATGCCCAGCTTGACCTATAATGATAGTTCGGTCTTGTCATAAGCGAGGTAGTAAGCGTCTTTGTCAGGGCGACACAAGAGGATATCGTTCCAATTGGGTCGTGGTAGGAGGTCGGGTCGTGCACCTCGCGAGTCCACAATCGAATACCGAAACCGTAAGAGCATCATCGAAGTGATGAGCTTGAGCTCCATTTTCGCCAAGCGTTGACCAAGGCAGATCGTCTTTCCTGTGAAACCAAAGTGTGAATTTCAGTCAGCCACGTAATGGCGCAGCCGCAATGCACACTCACCACCTCCCCATCCAACGTAGCCGAACGGGGTCTTCGCCTCCTTGCGGCTCGGGTCGAATTTCCACGGATCGGGATATAGTTCCGGGTTAAGATGAACGTCCGAGAATGGATAAACGACGTATGCCCCTGAAGGGATGGTTTTGGAATCAATGACTGTGTCAGGTCCGAGGTTGCGACGCATGGCGGTGTGTGGCTGCGCAATCCGAAGGGTCTCGTGGATAAGGGCATCTAGAACAGGTGTTTCTGCTTCCCAGGCTTCTAGTGGGACGGACGCCAAAAGCGACGGGAGCGAGATACTAGCCGCCGTTTCTGGACGGTACGTTGACACCAGTCCTTCGATCTCGCGGATGGCCTTGTCCTTCCACTCCGCGTTATTGCCAATAAAGGTCACGAGCCATGACGCTGTAGTACCAGTCGCTCTGGCTCCCGCAACTAGCAAACCCATTATGAACTGGAGAGGAGTTAGTGGGGTACCAGAAGGATGACATCTGATGACTCACTCCCACAATCACCAGCCGCTCATCCTGCGCGTCAACGAGCATCTGGAGCGTGTCGTTTTGAGGTTTTCCACTCTTCATCCGAACGTCGATGGCCCTTGAGACGATGTCGTAAACCTTCTTGGTCGCGACTAACTTCTTGAGCATACTCGGGCCCGGCAGCCAAGGAAGGAGAACAGTGGTCGGGGTAGTTCCATTGTCCAATATGTCATACAGGCTTTTGAGCCGCGCAACCAGTGCGGGATCGTCTGCAATTTCTTGACTAGCGATACTCCGTACAGTAGTTTGGAAAACGAGCTGTCATGAATGAATAGGGAAGCCATTAATTGCTGTGAACACAACGTCGTCATTCAGGAACATACTTCATATATCTTTTCAAAGGGATCAAACGTTCCACGGGCTCCCCAAGTGTCCATAACCCGGTGACAATCTTCCAGAATAGGGACAATGACTAGAACGGGAAGGTTAGCGACATACACGAATGGGGGTCAGTCACGCGTACGTTGCCTGAGGTGGTCATTTTTCTGCACTGAAGCGAGACGTTTGTGAATGAGGGCTATTCGGCGGGTTTGGAGATTGGAGGTGACGCCCTTGACCATAGGGATCTGATAGAGGTACGTTACAACCAGCGTAGAGAGAGACTAGGGAAAGCGACACATACCGCACCAGACAGAACCTTGAAGCCTTCTGTGAGATCGAAAGCCCTGTTTGCGAAGAATGCTTTTCTTGCCGACTCCCCGGATACGACGATGACGGTCTCCTGGGGATAATGTTAGTAATCCACGTTGTAGTCCGAGAGGTGGATGGGGCACGAACGCGCAACATGTTAAATTGAAATAGCTTCTCGCCCGTGTTGCGGAAACCGTCATTGAGGAAGTCAAAGCGTCGGCGAAAGAATGGGGCGATGGCGAGGAGATGGGAACCAGGTAAATAGACAGGGGCTTGTGCGGAGAGGTCGTCCTTGGAAGAGCCATGACCCAAGAGGAGGAGCGCGAAAAGAATGAAAAGAGCGAGGACCACTTGGGCCTTAAAGCTCGACATAAGAAAGGCGTCGGCAGCTGATTGTAAGCCGACTGTATACATGATTCGGGAAGGGGGGGGTGTGTTTGATAAGGGATGAAGGCGGCGACGGACAGAACACAGTTTATGTCTGGTCTTTTAACTAGTTCCAGTCAGAGTGCACGTTGAGTCCTGTGAATATCATGACATTAGAGCAACACGCTTCAAGCCAAGGTGCCTACCACCGCTGGCAGGACGGGCGGAATTCAAATTGAGTCAAGATGGATCTGGACGATCAATCGCCTCGGTGCCGCGACTTTGACCAATAGAATGAAAGTCGCGTGGGACGGGAGGCGGCCGTTGCTGGCCTGCAACACGCATCTGGACATGAATGCAGCATCGGAGCCATCCTGTCCCATTCTCAGTCCCCGTCCCCTGTGAGGGACAAAAATCCAGTGCGAGGATTTGACAGGATTTTCAAGGTTTCAACCCTGAGCGCAGTACGACGAAAGTACCTAAAGGCGAAGCTTTACGCCTCGAGGTATCGGTGCGGCGGGGCATTACGCCCATTCATTCGTCATAGACTCCCGTCGGAAGCCGATCGTCCAGCACTAAGCCCGCGCATCTTCTCCGATTGGAGTGAAGAGCCTGCCAGATACAGCATCAAAACCGTAGATTGCGATCGCGGACGGTTCCGAGTGAGGCCGGAGATTCCACAACCGAATTTCTATATGACAATCCCATTCATTTCTGTTAACCCGCCAACGTGTATATTCTCTCCGTTTATCACTGGGGGTGTGGACTGCTGTCTCTCCGGAGCGTGCGAAACACGGTGAATTGATCACGAGTCACATACGCCGCCTAACTGAGAGTGTGAGTGACTGAGCAGCGTCAACACACAGAACCAGTGAGTCAGCGCGGCCAGGACCACGCAGACGTGGAAAATCTGGTGTGACGCGAAGAAATAATCATACTTTCCAGGCCCAATCCGCTCCGGAATGCGGTTGGCGCTGAGCGGGAATGAAATCAAAAAACGCATCAGGCACGCAAGTTCACGGCGAACGAGGAGGACGCACTAAATCAATGCACCCACTATGTATAATGTACCCGAGGTGAGCAGCCAAGCAAAGCCCATCTCGGAAAGTACTTTCATTGTACCATGTCGCGTGATCAGCTGTGCGACAGGCACAACAGCGCATAGTCCGAGCGCAATGAACACCCCCGTTCTCGCACCTCGATGGGCTGGCTTCGCATATTCGGGATGCAAGACGGTGTATGTGGCACCTGCCATGCACAATACATCATAAAACATCCGTGAAGCTTTGGGGAGCACTCACAGGCACCAGCGGACGCGATAGAAAGCAGATGCATGCCCTGAGACAGGGGGTCGCAGAAGAAACCATAAAAGATGCAAGGTATGAACGACCCAACAGTCAGTACTACCGAGAACAATCAGCGATGGGCTATCGTAGCCAAGGTGGCGGCAACGTCCCGACCTATGATGCCAATGTAGTCCAAGGCATGACATCTGTCAGAGACCTGTCTGGTCTAAGTCTCTCGAGCTGTTTCGCTTTGGAAAAAAACTCACTTTCTGAGAGTGGCACGTAGACGTATGGTATGTAGCGCTGGCGGACAAACAGAAGACAGCCGACAAAAGGAAGACTGCAACGACGCATGTATCCATCCATGTCGTTGTCTCGTGCACTGCCACGTGCCTCGTTTGAAAGGTCACAAGCAAACTCATGAAAAGTATTGCACCCCAAAAGTGACTGTGAATGTTCACTGTGTGAACATCGGATGGCAGATCTGCGTTCACTACGAGCAACACTGAGGCTGGACACTATCTAGGCTCACCAGTCTCATTGTGAAAGTCTGGTCATTTGAAGATTGGCAATATTTGTGAGCCTGTCTGTATGAGGGGACGCATGACGACTTACAGCCAAAAACAGAGGCAATGCAACCAGACCACCTGTTTTGCACCCTGAAGAATCCACATACTCAGCTCTCGCCATAACGGCCGGATCAAACTATCAATCGTCGTAGTCAAGTGCTTACGGACGGTATCCGCTCAAGATATACTCGTTGTCCCTCTGCCACTTGGGTATCTCGTTCCAAGAGAGTGTCGGTGAGTTGACAGTTGTTCGCTCAAGCTTCACGTCGGGTCTTTCTATGCCATTCGGAGAGACAAACGAAGGCTTGCGCTTGTGCATGGAAGCGAATCTGTTGGACAGGAATGAAAATTCTAGTAGTGTGGCCCAGAGAAACTTTGCAGGACGTTGAGAATGAAAGTGAATGAAGGTACAGCGCCGGGGTCGTCCAATACAAAAAAAGAAGTCGCGTTCATTCGGGATGGCCCGATTGGGGCGTGGGAAAGCGGCACGGCCCGATTGAAAGATCTTGATTCCATTCTCAAGCACGTTGGGCAGGTACGCAGCACATCCGCACCATCATTAACATGATGTAGTGTATTGGGGTTCGGGTTACATACAAGTTCAAAAAGCCAAAAAGCCATGGTAATGATTATCGCTTCCGAAGTCAACACCTACACGTGCTCTGCGAGAAAGTGTTGTGCCGTGTCACATACAGGCAAAATGTCAGGGATGCTAACGATACATGCAACGTCATTTTGGTCGAGGTCAGGAGATGAAAACCTTTTTCAACGCAGTAAAGTCGCAGACTTGACCAGACCGTGGGCATATGACTTTGCCGTTGTTCTTGGCGGCCATCTCTTCGAGTGCCTAGACGACAGGTGGAGCTATAAGAGTTGCTTCACGTCAACACGCAATTTTTATCGTACCTCTGTCGAGTAAACGTATCCGTTGGGGAAGGCCATTGGCATGTTATCCTCATCCATGATTTTACCGCTCAAATTGCAAACGATTGTAGAGTTAGCATGGTGGCTGAAGGGTACTTCTTTGGCGAGAACGCTGATATTGGGGTCGCACACCGGACAGTCGACATTGTGCGTAAGATCATAGCAAGCGGGTAGCTTCAGGGAAGCGAGTCCAGCGTAAAGCGCGAGATGCAAAAGCGGTTCCGTCGGCAAACTGTTCAACGAATAAATAGCGAGGCGGAATGCCTGGATCAATGACGTCCATCGAGACTCGTCGTAGAGACGCTACAACGTCGTGAGGCTCTGCTAGAATCGCTTCAAAGTGCCACGAACCTTGTACTGTCCACAAGTTGTTGAGGGCTGGACCGCCAGGAGTGCCATGGCTTGCGTAATCTGCTGCAAGTGGGTCTCCTGCCACGATACGAGGTACCTTTTCGCATACGTGATCGCATCCTGTGTTCTGCGAGCGCGGGCTAATTCAATGTACTCCTGAAGCCGGAGTTCGAACTCGAGAGTGCTCTGCAAAGTACCGGAAATTGCTGTGTTAGGTCAGGATAGCTTAGCTCGGGAACTTACCCTAATTTTCCTCAACGCCGTTTTATTTTCGCTGCACCATGCTATAGCTTCAGTGCAACTGTGCCGGAAGAGCGCGCGTTCAATCCTGTGGATGTCCATGAAAAGATCAATATCCACAAGGGTCTAATGGATATGAGCTTTCAACGTGGGGTCCAGCAGAGACTAACCACAGGGTTAACGTACTTCAATACCCCTTTCTTGGGCTAGTTTCCTTGCGCTTTTTTCTCGGCCCGCACGGAGTGTCCAGTCGACCAGCCATCGGTCCAGCCGCGTGTCCGCCCAACGTGAAAAATCAGGGCAGTTCGTGGTCGGCAGAGCCTCGACCAACGCGAGATGCTGAAGCCGTTCATGTGTAACATCTAATGTGGGCCTGCCATTGTTTTCCTGCAGATCCGAAAGCTGTACAGAATACGCATCTGATGGATCATTGTCAGGAGCGCACAATACATGAGGTCCTGACCTTGCGTTTAAGATTCTCCACTCGCGCTATCATTCCATCAACGGTCTTGGCGGCATCCTCAAGGTTGACCTCGTTTCCCTTTGAACGTTTCTGAAGTTCATTCGATGTTGACTGTATGTTACCCAGTTCACGCTCGATATTCCTTTGAGATGCACGAAATACTTTGCGATAATTTTCGTAGGGTACCTGACATGCATCTGGGTGAGAGTCTGGTGCCCGCTCCAAGGATAGTCCGACGTACGCGCGCAAATGGTTGCTCAAAGAGCATAACACCATCAACGTTCACTTTGTTTGTGCTCATGGCGACGGATTATTAAAGCGGCCTTGTCTGTTGTCAGAGACAAAGCTAGTTGCACGATGTTGGCAGTGCCTGCCTCTTGATGCGAAAACAATGAGCTTACCGCACTGACGTCGATCGTGGCCATCACGTGACAGACTAAATACATATAGGGAATGCGACGAGAACGGGGAAAAGTTTTTTCGTTTGGCAGTGGCGAGCATTCTACCTAGAACCGATGGGCTAAAAAGAGTATAGTCATCCGTTCCTCACCGCCCGACGCTCCCTTCTCCACGCATAAATCTCCCTTCCAAGCGCAACTATCAAAGGCACTGAGACAGAAGCAAACAAGGGGGTGTAAACAGCATATTTGTGCTCGGCAGGGAAGTACAGCATTGCCAGCATGCCGGGATTAAAAAAGGCATGCGATGCCAAAGACAAAGCCTCACTGGACCGTCGCAAAGAAACCGCTGGGGATTCCACAACGGATCGATAAGCCTGTCACAACATAACGTCGTTAGGATAATGTTATTAGGCGAACCGAAATGGGATACAGACCCCTTCGAGAGCTGACAGCGCATTGTGTACGTCTCCTCTGACCTTGTGGTCGACAGGCATGGCTTCAATTTGATCCACGAGTTTCACGATGCTGTGAAGTGTCTGTTGGGTGCTCAAGATATTCTGTGAGGTTCGGCGTCGCAGGAGGGCATCCAGCTGCCAGTCGGATAGCGGCGAAGTCACTTCGGACCGCACTCCACGAGGAAGGGAAGGAACACCCAACAAGGCAGTCAGCTGGCTAGAAAACGCAGAAAACGCAGGCACCAGGTCCGCCGCGGCCAAGTGCGTCATCATCACATCCTCCTCATGCCTGTTGAGAATGAAGATACCGCCCCATTGGGGCAGAAGAAATGCATTTCGATTCGTGGGTAACCCTGAAATTACTCCAGTCACCCGTTCACTTAAGAGTTAATGAATACTTACCGTGTGCGTCGAGGATACAGAGCGGCTGCCGGGATGACGACGGTACAAATAACACAAAATGGAGCACAGGATCATTGGAAACACTGGAAGCTGAATCACGCATCAAAACTCTTATCCAGAACGTCCAGCTAACGGGATAATTACACAATGACCATTCGGCGGAGTTGATGAATACTGTCAGATCCTCAGGAGTGACACCGCGAAAGGAAGTGTTGCCATCAGTAAATTGCATGGGTTCGAACGCCAGCGGTGCATGGTATTGAACCTGGCTTTCGACGGTGATATTATGGAGCACATTCAATTGGGAAAGGATTGGAAATAATTGGTCTGCAGGCTTCTGATCAACCGTCGGAACTCAAATGACACGGGACAACTTTCCTACAGTCGCAGATTGAATGTCCCAAGAATTAACGAGACGATCACATGCGGCATTTTCGTTCAGCAGCGTGAAAGCAAGCCGATAGCGGTTGCTGTATTGAATAACGCGTTGTTCCTGCACCGGGGTGATCTCCGGCGCAAGCAAGCCAGACAAAATACCGGGCAACCGGTGAACTGGAGGACCGTTACCATGCGTCAGGCGCTGAGGATGTACTAATCACGATCCGACCCACCTGATGCATCCTCCGGGCTCACAACCAACTGTCTGGGGTGCTGGACGGCAGTGCGATCCCCGAGGACAATAGTATATGCATTTGAAGGCGGACTTTGGTCCTCTATAGCATTCATTACCAACTGGATGTGTGCCCTCCCACTCGGTTCCTCGCACCTGCGCTGTCGCCAGTACCCACCCGGACGTCTAGGTTTCTCCACGTAGGGGAAGCATGAAGAGCCTGAGAAAGACCCTCGCTGAGCTCTCTCGCCAAACGGGGGGCGCTGTGTTCGAAGCTCGCCACGTCAAGCTGTACATCTACGGGAAATACGAGTCTCCTGTCGAGCTGCGCCCTTACACGGGCCGAGGGCAGGGCAATACGTTCGATACTTGTGAGCCTCCACCAGAACGGAAGAGCGAGGATGATTATAGTCCAGTAAGAGCCTAGTACAAGCCTTCGTATCTTGGCGGACTCAAAAGGGAGTCTCTGAGGCTCCTTGAGGCCGTGGCTTGGGTTGGCAGGGGTTGAGTCCATAGCAAGTTCACGTCTTGGACGCGTTCAGACCAACCTTGACCACGACCAGCGGAGTTTCAAACGTTCTCTCCCTCATACTCCCCTCTTGTCTTCAGAGTCCACGCGCTGTTCAAAGAACAATAGGTAGGACTCCAGTTTCGACACTGTCTAAGTTGTCTCGACCTGCGGTTTCATGCACCGTGTCGCAATATAGTTTCTGCTACACTCGTACTTCAATATTCCCAGCGTTCGTTTCCCATTTCAAGACTGTTGGCGGTGTATCAGATTTTTGAAGAGCTATCTTGAACATGTCTTCTATCGGCTATGGGCAACTGTCTCCAACCGGAACGTCGCTGCCCCATGATTTCCGACGACCTCCAGCTGGTTTTTCATCGTACGATGTCAGTCAGATCAAATACCTTACTCCATCAGTTCCTCAAAGCTTTTGCATAGCATTTCCCCCGTCGTAGATCACCTTCTCCAGGTCCATTTACAAGACGGCTCACTTACGATAGCTATAAACCTCGAGGTGGTGCATACTATGACGATCATCCCAACAGCTACAGGCCAAACGTTTACAGGCCCCAGCAGTACTATAGCCGTACTCCGTCTCCCCCTCGTTACGACCGCGCAAGACCACAGGAATCTCGTCAGTGGGACAACGCCTCTCGATGGCAGTATAAGCGACTTTCTCCAAGTCCACCGCCGTGGGACAAAAATCGTCGCGATACCCTAGCTGAGAGGATGTTCGAACCTCAAGAAATTAGGAAACAACCACAATTTGATAGACCTGCTCGGTATGACTCGTATGTTGTATCCTCAGAGGTAAGACTGCCATAACACTTGGTGTTTCGTAGATTGGACTCCACTCTCGATCGGTATGGAGATCGTCGACCCCAACCGTCACGAGACCTCTCTCCGCAAAGGCCTGCTGTACGCTCAGACTTTGTGCCACAATACGACAGCTACCGCCCTTCCCCCGCCTTCCATGCTGTACGCGATCTAGGGTCCTTTTCGCGGACTGCCGACACATACCGACCTCAGTACCAGGACGATCCTTGGGCATCATCCCACACAGGTGATAGTGTAAGTCACCAACGAAGATCTACCTTCTATGATCGTGCGGAAGAGCGCCAAGGAAGCTCGATTTCGAGTACCCCCCCTCGTCTATCCGCGTCGCTTCCACAGTCACAGCATCGTTCTCCGCCACCTCGTCCACTCGCTGAAACGGAATTATACCGAAGCAGTCCAAGACACTTTCCTATTACTGACAGCGGCCACCAATCCCTCTCCTCAGTTTCCCTCTCTCGAGCAAGTTCTATGTTTCGGGAGGGTCCCGATACGAAGTCCGAATCTCGATCATCGTCGCGATCGCCTAGGCGTTGTGGGTCCGGTATCTCCGAACTCGATGAAGAGTCTCCTCTTCCCCAGTCGTCGATCCAACCAGTGCAGGAGAAGTCACTCTCGCGCGCCACGGATGAGGTGCCGTTATCAGGCGGTGACAGCAACGCTCCATTAGAACGTTCCAAAGGCCTGGGAATGGTTTTGCATGTCTCGGCAGACAAGCAGTCGTCTAGCCACGAGACCATTTTCATGAATGGCAATTACGCAGCCAACCAAGAGGCTCCGGAACGCAACACTTCGCCACTCCCAATCTCTAAATCACTATCTTCCAGTGACGCAACGCTTCACAGAGGTACGTGTGCTGCGAGGATTAGGAAGGCAACAATGCTGACCATGCGTTGCAGAATCGCCTCATCAAGTTGTGACTCCGCGCGTGGAAGCAGACTCCACGACTAATGGTTCTCTCGGCCTCTCACCTGAAGAATCATCATCAAAAGTCGGTCGTTATGTAGCTTCAGAATTATCTACGAGTACAGAGAGTGCTACTCTCGATATTTCTACTACTCCCGAGGCTAATGAATGCCGAGAGCCCCATCCCCCATCCTCAACAGTAACTCCTTCACCCATCGCACAGATACCGGAAAAGGAGTCCGACGTCATATCAAAAGCTATAGAACCCGGATCGGACTTTGACCACACGAATATTACCACCCCTGAACCAGTTGCCAGTACCTTGAGAATCGTGGTCAGTGATCACAGCACCATCCCAGCTTCTCCAACACATCGCTCTGCTGTATGTCAACCTACCGACCTCAAGTCAACCCGGGAGGGCGTTCGACTCGTTTTAGTCCATCGTCTCCGCTGTGACCGCCAATCGCGTGCCGAACGAGTATTCCCTGTGCTCCGAGCTAATCAAGTAGTGTCGAACTTGAAATTCCCCCCTTCTCTTGGCAGTCAGAACCATCGATCAGAAGAACTGCTCGCTGCGAATTCCTCTGGTAGACTGGCCACACACGAGGCAATCCGATCATCTTTGGTCGATCGCTTTGTAGAACGCCAGTCTGAAATCGTGGACAAGTCCCGCAGGCTGAAAGCCGAATATTTGGCGTTGCATGAACGGTGGCTAGAGCATTGTGCGCGGCTTGATGAAGCCCACAAAACTGGAGTTGGAATCCCGGAGGAGTCTGCAGTTCCGTCAAGTGGCAGGACAACCCGGCGTTCGACTGCAATTATGGGAGATGCTGTCCGTTCGGACCTGGAGATGGAGCAGATCATTGCCAGCTTAGGCGTGGAAGAACTCACTGATCCTAGCTATCTTGCGATCAGGAATGTGGCCAAGATTCCAGACATGATATCTGTCACCGAGGGTTCTGTGCCCTATTTGTTTGATGACACGAACAACATCGTGGATGATCCCTCCGAATTTTATGGTGCCTCTTCCGGTCAAGATTATTGGACCGAAGAGGAGCGTGGCGTCTTCCTCAACGAGTTCGCTGCGCACCCGAAGCAGTTTGGTCTCATCGCCCAGCGGTTGCCGAACAAGACCGCTGCTCAATGTGTCACGTATTACTACCTCCACAAGAAACAGGGTGTCGACTTCAAGAAAGCTGTCATGCAATATGGGACAAGTAGACGTCGTAAAAACGGTAGAGCCAGCAAGCAAAGAGGCAAAGCCCTTTTGGCGGACATACGTCGTCACGATGATGAAGTTTCACGCATTTCACCGGCATCTCTGAACGAAGCAGCGCCATCTACCGGGAATAAGCGCAAACGAGCGGTCGATCGTAGCAACGGCGAATTGAGAAGATCTAACACGTCCAGACGGTCCACCATTCAACCAGACGTGACGTCTTCGGGAACCACTCCTGATCCTGATGTGGAGCAGCCAAGAAGAAAGCGCAGGACGGCAATCTCCACGCGAGCAGTAACAGTTGTCACTGCCGATGAAGTGGTGAACGACGATGTAGTTCAGTGTCCGGTCTTAGCATGACGCAGGGAACTGCGACATCCGTGATCGGTTTGCGAAGTATAGACAGACGTGTATTGATATGTACTTGACGGGGTTTATCGCCTGCCTTCGACCATAATAACGTGATACCCAAAGTTGGTCTTGACCAGTGGAGATAGAATAGGCTTGTCCACTGTTGAAGGCGTTAATGCAAACGCAGCATCTTGGAATGGGCCCTGAACCGAAGGGCAATCAACTCCATATGACCACGCTAGAACTTCACTGGCAACCTACAACCATCGACCCTCGGGTCATCCAACCAAGGCTTCCCCCAGCTGCAAACCTGAGTTAGTAAGCGAAGCAACCAAGGACAGATATGATGGGTACCTTTGGCTTTGTCCTCGGAATACTCTTGGGCAACTTTGTCGAATCGCTGGCCCAGCTGAGCATGGTTAATGCAACGCAAGATTACACAGGATAAGAGCTGTTATACCTGTATCTTCTCCAGAGCCTCCAATGCCTTTGACTGCTTCTCACATAGTATATGACGGACGTTTATCGCAGTAGCGGGTTTAAGCCCGCCCTTGGCCTGTCACAACACTTTGAGGACTGGTGTCTGGACGCGGGGCGTAGGTCGTTGGAAGTGCACACCTTACCGTCAGATTTCTCAGCAGTATTGGCGCTACCTTTGTTTCCACCGCTTTTCTTCTCGTTGGATGTCGTCTTATTCTTCCCCATCCTGGATGTGTCCAAGAGCCAGTTTGCGGCTGTGCTATACTGATCAGTCAGTCACGTGACGATGTACTTTAAATTCCTTAGCAATACCCGCAGAGAACGCTCAGCCAAGTACTTGATCTATGGCGGACAAGATCACTCGTATCGCTATCGTCGATGCCAATCGCTGCAAGCCAAAACGATGTGCCCAAGAATGTAAAAAGGTGCGCAGATCAGAGGTAACTCGCTCTCTGCGGCTGACTCGTTCCGTTCATAGTCATGTCCTGTTGTAAAAATGGGTGCGTATCCTCTCTGATCGTGTTGAATTACAACCGTCCTTGACCCGTTCTATTTCTCAGGCAAACTTTGTATCGAAGTGAAGTCGTCAGATAAAATCGCATTCATATCCGAGTTCCTATGTATCGGTTGTGGTATATGTGTAAAGAAGTAAGTTCATCCCGGGATCTGTTCTTATTTGTTCAAACGGATCTGTGTAAGATGTCCCTTCGAAGCTATTGCCATCATCAATCTTCCCACCAACCTCGAGTCCGAGGTCACCCATCGATATACCGCCAACGCTTTCAAGCTACATCGGCTCCCCACACCCCGACCTGGGCAAGTTCTCGGCCTCGTCGGAACTAATGGTATCGGAAAGAGCACAGCGCTCAAAATTCTTGCAGGAAAACTCAAGCCCAACCTGGGCCGATACGATGTACGCAAAATCTGTTCCTGCCTCAAATGTACAGATTAGATATTGTCCGTCCAGGACCCACCCGACTGGCAAGAAATCCTGAAATACTTCCGCGGATCCGAACTTCAGAATTACTTCACCAAAGTCCTAGAGGATAACCTCAAGGCACTCATTAAACCGCAATACGTGGATCACATACCACGCGCGATCAAAGGAAACATGGCTGTAGATCAAATGTTGGATTCCAAGCTAGAACTCGACAACAAGCAGAAAATGTGCGATGACCTTGAATTAAACCATGTTCTCGAGCGCGAAGTATCTCAATTGTCAGGTGGAGAGCTTCAGAGATTCGCGATCGCGATGTCTTGTATTCAGAGGGCGGACGTGTATGCTCATCTCGTAGTCCCCCTTCGTTCTTCATTCTGACCCCGTTTAGGTATATGTTTGACGAACCGTCGAGCTACCTGGACATCAAACAACGGTTGAAAGCCGCAGAAGTTATCCGCTCATTGCTTACTCCAGATTGCTACGTCATTGCCGTCGAGCACGATCTCTCGGTTTTGGATTACTTGTCCGACTTTGTTTGCTGTCTGTATGGGAAACCATCCATGTATGGGGTTGTCACCATGCCCTACTCTGTTCGTGAAGGTGGGTAGTTCGCGGAATTTGGCCTGTCGTAAGTCAACCACCTTGGAACTAGGCATCAACATTTTCCTCGATGGGTTCATCCCCACTGAGAATCTGCGTTTTCGCGAAGAATCGTTGTCTTTTAAGATGGTGGAGACCGCAGAGGAACTAATAGTGGACAAAACACGTCACTATACTTACCCTGCGATGACCAAGACAATGGGCGGCTTCAAGCTGACCGTTGAAGCGGGCAGTTTCACCGACTCCGAGATCGTCGTCATGCTCGGGGAGAATGGTACCGGAAAGACTACGTTCGTTCGTATGTTGGCTGGTGTGACAACTCCGGATATCGAAACAGACAAGATGGAGCTTGCTGTGTCGCTCAAACCGCAAACGATATCTCCGAAGTTTCCCGGGACCGTCCGCATGCTTTTACTCAAACAGATCAAGCAGGCCTTCATGCACCCGCAGTTCCAGAGCGATGTACTAAAACCAATGAGCTTGGAAAATATTATGGATCAGGAAGTAAGGACGTTGTCTGGAGGAGAGCTGCAACGTGTTGCGATCGTCCTCGCCTTGGGTAACCTATTCTTTATGTCTCCGAATTTGCCATGGCTGATACGGAGTTAGGCAAACCCAATGTATCTGTGTATTTGCTTGATGAGCCGAGCAGGTCAGTCACCCGCCACCCCTGGGCAATTTTTACCGACACAATTTGTTTCATCAGTTTCTTGGATTCCGAGCAGCGCATCATTGCCAGCAAGGTTATTAAACGGTGTGTTATACATTTCGAAGTCCAGACCTGTTCTTTTATCCACCCTCAGCTTCATCCTCCACGCCAAGAAGACCGCGTTCGTCATTGAACACGACTTCATCATGGCGACTTACCTCGCTGACCGCGTTATCGTCTTTGAGGGCCAGCCAGCCATCACAGCAACGGCAACACCGTAAGTATGTTGCATGGCAGTTGCATTCGTCGACACTTAGTGCCGTGTACAGACCACAGTCTCTCCTTTCGGGGATGAACCGTTTCTTGGCGTCTCTGGAGATTACATTCCGGCGTGATCCCACCAACTTCAGGCCTCGTGTGAACAAGTTAAACAGTATCAAGGACCGTGAACAAAAGAGTATGCTTTTATGGCACTTTTTTCTCTGATGATCTAATTCCGAAATTTCTAGCTGCGGGTAACTATTTCTTCCTTGAGGAGTAAATGCGGAGTAGTTCGATGCGAAGAACAGTACTCGCCGACATTCGAGGGGAAGGAAGGTCTAGTCATACCTCACGTCATGCTCTCCGAATATTAACAGATGATCGATCGTGATATAGATCAGAAGTCTAGTATGTATAATGGTGCATTCGTTATTTGAGTGGATCAAAATCCCCTGTTTGAGGACGATTCCTGAGGGTCAGATGCATGATATCGCTCCTGTATCCCTTGACACGGACTTGAAGCTTGATCGTTGCTCGCGATGCGAACTCGGAAATTTTGATGCACAGGGTTCCACATCTCCGCTGTTCGAATTCATGCCAGTTCATACGAAGCAAATTTACCACCGTGCTCAAGCGCTCATCTCTAAGGCGGCGCAAGAGATGGACGAGGGTTGCCCGAAAGCTATGTACACTCACACGATGTCCCCCGAGGTCTTTGCTCGATCCCTTCCTTTGCAGCTCGATCGTCGTACATTCCAGTCCCTAGTCATCGCCGTTCTTGTTCAAGATTGTACATTCCCCATATTCTCCGAGTCAATACGATGTCATACCCTCCCAACCTCGAAAGGAATGAGGCCCCCCAAGGGAGGCAGCAATATTCATATTCAAACCTAATACCACCGCACGATCACAAATACAACGTATCATACACCTGACATATGAGTGACCATCACCCCAGCATCATTCGTCGTCGGACTCAAGCGGAGCATAATTTGTGAGTGTTTCCTGCAACGATATTCAACGTTCTGTCACAAAATGCGTCGGAAAAGCATAAGAATCATACCACGACATCTATTTCAGCACTCAAAGGGCTTGTAGCGCACCACCCCACTGGCACTGGAGTGGCCTTGGATTTCATCAGCTTCAGGCCACCGTCACCGCTCGTGTCAATGGACAGCTTGTCGATGTACGCCCTCGAGACAATCTCGGATTGTTCAACCTTGTTTCCAATAAACAGGACCCTCCAGCGTAGCTTCTTCGTCTTCTCCCGTCCGAGGAGGTCGTGCAGCTTGTCCAAGCCAGGTTGAGGGTTCCGATGTGTAGATGAGATAGTCATCTGGATTGCATATACTTCCTGCTCATCAAATAGCGCACCGTCGATTCCCGGAAAGTCCGGAGGGGCCTTCCAGTAGAAGGGTGGCGCTGTGAATCGAAGTTCATCACGAGTGCATACTGTCTGTTTTGCCAAGCGGAGAGTTGAAGGAAGTGACCTGTTGGATTTACCATGCCAGTGGGGTTGTATGGGGTTGTTACTGGCTAAAAAAGAGTGGATCCATATCTCGAAGATAAAGCCTGCAGCAGCGCGAGTGCCAGGAGATGCAATCATGGCGTTGAAAAAGTCTTGTCTGTCTCCTTCAGCTGCACTGCACACGGCCGCCCCTAGTATTTCAGCAATTTTCTGAGTGGGTATATAGATGGTGTGAGACACGCGAGAAACAGCGCCTTGAGTCCTCCTTGGTCTAATAAAGAAAATCGAGGATGGCCCAGGATCGACCGGTGCATCAAGGCTCCCCATTGAGCGCAGAATGTTCCTACAGTTAGGTATGGCTTCGGAGGCAGTGCTTCGCATGGCGGGCTCGAGCAAGACCTCCTGATCATCTCTAAAGATCTGCAGCAGTGTGCGGGGCACTGGCCCCCACTTGGACGCAAGATCATTCATGCGATTGGCGTCAAGTTCCAAAAGGGCGCTAAGGGAACGTCAGGCGACGCCTGCAATGTGGGAAGAGGAAACTTTACTCACGCAAGAACGGCAATCTCTTCATTCGACCACACATTCATTATGTAGCGTGTGATGATGTTTTGCTTGGTCCATTCCTTCCAACGGCTGATCTTGGGGGAGGTTGTCTGAAAGACCTGAACATCGGGCGTCGTACGGAATGCAATGGCTGGAATGATGACATCTGGATTCGAGTCAGAGAATGCCCAGATGCCTTGATGAAATCTCAGGGGTTCTTGGGCATGGCCAGGATGGAGGCGGACACCATCCTCCGAAAACAATGCGTAACTTTCATTGTAGCTCTCCGGTAGGATTTGCACTGCAACGGGCTGTTTCTTGCGCAGCCGTTCGATGACAGCGTATGCGATGAAACATGATTTCCCTGTGGGAGGGGAGGTATGCAATCAGAAACCATGTCATACATAGTCGAGCGTCATTGATCTTACCAATACCTGGCTGCCCCATTATGCAAGCACCTCCGCCATATACATCACCCTTCTCGAAGGTCTCGACGGCATGACGGTATTCTTCACGCACGAGAAACCGTACAACACGTATGGTCGGGGCAATTACCTTGATCGCTGTGAGATGCTCGCCGAAATCAAGATAGTCCACTGTATGAGAATGCCCCGTCCCAGGATCAACCAAATCGAGCTGTTTCTTGAAGATCGTTTGATTTCCCCAGACCTCGTTTCTAAGATTCGTTAACAAGGTCGCTCTGTCAAATGCCATGTTCGACATCACTCCGGGCTGGATAATGGCGTTCGGTGACACCCAGTGGCGCGATATCGATAGCGGAAAAGGATCGCCCTTTGGTAACCAGTGTTGGGCATGGCCTCGCCTCGGCCCGGATTGTGGATGCGTCAACTCCGAAGGGCAAAATGAAGAAAATGATACTTAGTAGTCTTATATGATACAAGCTCCTGGTGCCATATCCCGGCCTTGACTGCTACTTGTGGAATACCGATGAGCCATACTGCCGGTGTGGGGTCACGGTATTGGAGACTAGAGGGTATCCCCTAGCCTGTACCTCTGCATACGGATACCGATCAAGACACAGTCGTCGACTACCCAAAGTCGGGCCAGCCGTTCCCGCTAATGATGACTTTCAGCGTTACAATTTACTGATCAAACTCGGTGTGGACGATCGGTGAGCCGATGGAGTTCATACAGGAAGGCTGGTATAATACGTTGCAGGGACGCACCCTAGAGCAATGCCACTTCAACCAGGAGAGAATTGACAGTCAACCTACACGGTCTCACCATTCGAAATGCACCCCGGCACCGTTTCTGCACAAAATTCGCCCGATCCTTCAAGGATGCAACAAAACCTTTGTGAATCCATCGACCCTCTTGTCGAATTTATCGTACGCTGTTGCAGCATCGTCCAACGACAGGTTGTGCGACACAACGAATGAAGGTTTTGCTTTTCCAGAGATGATGAGGTCGCGGAGGTAACGATTGTATGCCTGCCAATAGATAAGTTATGAGGCGATCCAGAAAGATGGCACCACGGATGGCACTAGTTGACATCAAGTAAGCTACTAGCAGGGGCACGTACCTTGACATTACACTGTCCAGTCCCAATCTGCAGTCCCTTTTCGAAAAGTTTCCCTGTACAAAAAGTAAAGCCCATCAACCTTTCAGAGGGCTCGATCAGTAACTCACCGAAGGGGAATGATATATAGCCCCTTTGATCACACAAGCTTGATAAGTATACGCTCAGCGCAAGCGGGGGTTTTCACGTACTTAGCTGCAGCAGAGTCTGGTGCTCCGGGATCGCTGGGTACATACAGCCCTGGGATGCCAAGGCCTCCGGTAGGGCGCACAACACCAATCAAGGCCTCTAAAACTGCATTCGGTTTCTCTGTCCTGCCATCGCCTGCTGTTGCCTGGTACCCCACGGCTAGCGCGACCGCGGTGAGAACGAAATATGAACAAGGGGCTCTGAGCATGTACTCACCATCTACTCCCCTGTCAACTTCTCTCCTAATGATTCCATTCTTGTGAGCCACGTCGCCGCATCAAGCGAAAGAAAAACTTGCCCGCCTCTCGATGCTTTGATCAACTCCACGGGATCTCCCTTCGAGAAATCAATGGGTACACATCCGATTTCCTTCGCCCTCTGGAGTCTTTCGGGGACACGATCAACCACATACACTTCGGAGGCTCCCCTCAGGGTAGCAGAGTATGCAGCCATAAGCCCCACAGGGCCTGCACCAAACACAGCAACAGATTCACCAGGGCGGAATCCCTAAAATGGACATATGTAGGCTGCACACCAAGAACAAGAGGTGAAACACGCACGGAGAGTTCTACACCATGCCATCCCTAGTTGTCATGTCAATCTTGAACATCACGGGCTGATTAACAGCGAGGTACACACAGTAGGGAAGATATCAGCCAGCATGGCGAAGTCTTCTTCGTGTTCTGTCCCAGGAGGCAGCTTGAGAGCATTAAAATCGGCGAATGGAACTTTGACATATTCCTGGGTACCATCCTAAATACGAGGTGACGAAAATGAATAACCCATGCAACTCACGGCTTGCCCTCCCTGGTATGGACCCATCGCGACATACCTAATAGAACCCAGAGTTGACTTCCAATAATATTAAGTGAGAGAGAAATATTACCCATACGCCCTTGAGTTCAGGGAAGTCAAACGTGCCTCAACAACAATTTGTATCAACTACTCACCCTCCTGCCTAAGCACCCAGCAATCCACAATGGCCTTCATTAACTCGAAGTTGTAAAAATATCAAGGTAACAGAAGCTCACGAAACCAGGATTTACAATCGTGCAAAATGCCGACCTTCCTTCCTCGCAATTGAAGCAGCGACCACAGGCTACGTTGAACGGTATCACGACGCGATCACCCTTTTTCAAAAGCTTCAAGTTTGATACACAAAACAGTGCAGGAATAAGTCTCAGCGATACCCACATGGTGAGAGATATATGGTTGCACTCACGGTTACACCAGAACCTACTTCCTACAGGTTTTCATTCGTGAATAAAAGGTTCACAGAACCAGAGGAACAGAGTTACATCAACAATACCCATGCTGGCAAAGGATATCATAATTAGGATCTCTGTGGCAGAAAAAGGTTCGCATTGGGACTTACTTCTCGTGTCCAAATACGATGCCAGGTTGTGCAGCCGTGCGCCCCTCATACATGTGTAAGTCACTGTCCGCAAACCTTGGTCAGCCCTCGTTACATGCACATTCACCGTGACAAGTACAACGGTGGATGGTAAGCACGACTTGCCTCCCACAGATGCATGTGGTTGTCACTGCAAATGGTACGAGTTGTGTGAGCACATGTCACGGTACCATGGAATAAAGAGAGTGCATACCTTTGACGATGACATCGTCTGGATGAGTGATGACAGGCTTTGCAACCTCCTTGACTGACACCTCAAATGGACCCTCGTACACGACTGCGCGCATGATTCACGACTTAAGATTGAATGTGAGTTGTAAGCGACCTGGTAAAAATAACATCCAGCGAGATGCAATGTTAGGGAACGGGTAACGTACGACAAAAAGGGCTCCAAAGTGCGCTGTGTTCCCCAGAGGAGTTGGATCTGTTCCGGACGCTATTCCACCCCCATCACAAGCTCGAGATTGGCGTATATTTATGCTGATACCTTGTGCTATGCACGAAATTTGGAAGGGGGCGGCGGTCCGACCCTCCGTCGTCATCTGGCCTGCCTCGTGCGCACGAAGTAACACCTGATAAAGGCCTTGTGACTCGGAATCGGTCTAATGGTCGGAAACATGGCCCCACGTTCGCGTATCTCACAAAAGGGTTCGTGAACATGGAGAGTAGGTGGATAACCGTGCTTCTGAATCCGAAATGAAAACTTCAGCAATAACCAAACAAAGGAACGCGTCACGACGTCCAACGATGTCGATGAGCGACTGTCCCCCAGAGTCAACGCCGCGCGTCTCCCGAATTTTGTCGGGCATACAATGCGATTACCGTGCAAGGTGCTGAACGTGAGTTGCATGTTATAATTGTCAGACCTCGAGCCTCCTTAGACTGGACATTAGCAACACTCAGGTGGCGCCGTCATCGAAGCATGCGGCGGAGGGCAGGTTGAGGTACGGATGAAGGAGGTACGCCTGATTCCGTACCTGCCAGACAACCAGCTCACCGGAAATTGCCCAGAACGAATAGTTGGTGGGGACATTCGTCGAGGTCATCGGTCAAGAAGTCAGTGACTCCTGGGTCAAGTTCCTGCTACTATTTTGTATCTCCGTCATCCAAAGCAACTGAGTGGCTGCCCCAGATTTTATTGCGAAGGACCAGCACCTGCCTTCATCATCTTCTTGTCATGTCCCCTCTTCCGATTGCTCGATTTGTGCTTCTCCTTGAACACTCGTTCGCGTGCAGCTCCATCGTTCTTTCCCCCTGGTCCACTTCTTCCATCACCACCTCCTTGGCCTCTACCCCTGCCCCTTCCCCCGCCCCGTTGTCTACCCCCAGGTTGATCCCCCTTGCCTCCAGCAATCGGTACACTCAGCATTCTATTCCCAGCAAATTCATGCTTCTGCAATATCCGCTCTTTCTTGGGCTGGAGTGGTGTTTGTATGTCCATGTGAATAGGAATATATCCATACAGAATCACTCACATTTCTCTCCAACATGATTCTCCAGCCCTCAATCTGTTCATCTGTCCAGCCTGGTAAATAAACCTTAGTAGCTCCAAGGGTGACCTTGATCGCGTGATCGATCATCACCTGTTTGTTGCTTGAGATCGGCGCGTGGCTTGCTTCTTCGTGTTTCAGCATCTCTACCAAACAACTTGGGATCGCGAATGTAAGCCAGTTCTAATATAGTCTCTGGCTTGATTGGGTCAACAGCTCGCTCTTCGCTGATTTCTTCGTCGCTGCTGTCCTCCCCATCGCCCAGGATCTTGATGGTGCTTGCACCAGCTTCGTCAAGGTCATCGTCTAGATCGATCACGTCCAGCGCTCTGGGCTTTCCGCTTTCCTCCTCGTCTGAATCCTCAGACATCGCCTCAGTACGTCGAATTATCTCCGCTTTCATCCGTTCAATTTCTGCTTTGTCCCTGGTCAACGAGATTGCGTCTTGCCTACGTGCGAGAGATCAGCGTCTCATGAGAATACCAGGAGGAGCCCCTCGTGTCATACCTTTTCTTTCCGACGCGTACGTGGCTGAGATCCATGATCTCTTCATCGAACACATTCCTCCTCTCTATAGGAGCATCCGTTACAGGAACGATAACTGAGAAATCCTCGGTAAAGCTATCTCCGAGTGCATCCTCGCCGGGGGCTGTTCCCTCCAGAAGAGCTTCAATCACTCTTTCTGCATTGCGACGGAATGGGAATGAGGGATGCGTAAGCAGTTTGCGGATGTACTCGGGTGAGTGATTGGGGAATATATCTAGTACTTGTGTCACTTGCAAGTCGAGATCGGCGTCGTGGGGTGGCGCAGATTCGGGAGCTGTCGCCTTTGCTTTCCCCTTGTCAATAGATGCGGGCTGTGCGGTCGGTGGTACTTTGTTGGAAGCGCTTAGAACGATGCCGGACGAACGAAGGATAAGCTTGAGTGCACCCGGATCTTTGGTATTTCCACCTGATGGCTCAGCATCAAGGGAACGCAAGGTAGATTCCAGAAGTTCCATCCGCGCATCGTCGCGTGGCGCATGGCGTAACGCAGAAGACAACGTCCTGCTTAGTTCATATGCATATTGATAATCTGCGACGAGCGGTCGATTAAGGAATGGAACGGCGTCAGCAGATCCCACCGCTGTAGACTGCGGCGTGATGTCAAGCAATGCGAACACGATCCCAAAGGTCCGGTCTGTTTCTACTGCGAGTTCTGTCCCAGACGCTGTAGAGATGTCCCATACCATCGTTGTCACGATGGGGTGGAGGGCGTCTACAATGTCCACTTTGGTGTCGAGCCATATTTGTTCCCAGTGATCGAGTTCGCGGTGAGTGACATTTGTCCGGATGCCGCCATATGAACGGGCGATGGCGGCAAGGCCGTCATCGTACGCGCGCGCTAGTGTGATAACAAATTCTCTGCTATGCGCGAATGGACGAACAAGAGCAGTTGGACTGGGACGGAGAAGGTTCGTCAAGCATCGGGCGGCCTTTCGGAGACCGTATAGTCCCGAAGACCGGGATGGGGAGAGTAAGGATGTGAACGCGGGGACAACGTCCGAGGCGAACGTGGCGGGAAGGTCGGGTGTCCCACCGAGGGCTGCAGACAAGATTGACCTCAAGCGAGTGATCTTTAACGGAAAGGCAACACAGAGATCGAGTAGTGTCTGGAGCTCTAGTCCTGGAGCAGAGGATGCGACCTTCTCTGCAAGGAGGAGGACGCGTTGGTGCAGGCGATCGTCATACTTCGCAGGCTCGGTGTCTTTCCAGATGAGAGTTTCGAGGATCTGTTGTGCCGCATCGCTGACATAGGTGGAGACAAAGGCACGAGTCGAAGGTGTGTGTCGTTTCGCTGGTGGGAGTGCGATCACCTGTGCGAGTGCATTTGAGAGATTGAGGTGAAACTGAGCTAGTTGCGATGCCGAGAAGCCTTTTCTTGCGTTGGTGGAAGGGTAGATTGGAAGTGGTGCGAGGGTGCCCATGCCAAAAGCTGGAGCCCCACGCGGTGGACACTAGAAAAGATTAGTTTCAACAAGACCACAAAAGCATATATCACAACGACCCAACCTCAAACCGATAAAGGATTCAACTGCCCAGGGCAAGGAACTGTCGCGGATATAACGAGCTCAGAGTCATAGGCTCCCGGGTACTATAATAGATAGTACAGCGAAAGGTGATTCGGGTGGGTTGATAATCTGTGCGACTCTGACTCCATAGAAGGGAAGAAACAAGTCCAACCACGGTACCACTCTCATTTGACTTCTACCACAATGCTCATCACTAAAACTTATCATGATGTACCCAGCAAACTCGACAACGGGAAACCGATCAGGATCTTTGTGATCGTTCCCGTCGTGCCAAATTATCCTCAAGCCAAGTTTCCTGGTTTTTAATCTTCCTTTATGTACATCTGTACAGTGGATCTCACAGAACACTATGGACAGGTGTTGTCTGCTTCAGGTATGCGGTGTATCACCCCTGAGCTCTCTTGACTAATCGATAACATCAGCGAGATTTACCAGGTGACCGGACCTGTTGAAAGGTTTGCGGGACAGATTGCGAGTCATGGATATGTTGTAGGTGTGTCTGGTAGTTCTCGTGATCAGGCGGTCCCTCACGCAGATGAGTCCAGCGTGCCCGTCGACTTATCACGAGTTCGAGGGCCCTGAACCTATCCCCTACGATACGGAAGGTACATCGTTACGATCATCTCCGTTAGACACTCACAGAATGTGCGACCACTGGCAGGAACGGACCGAGGTAACAAATACAAGGTGGACATCACACCGCGTGTTTGATCGTCTTCCTGATAACGTCTGTAGATTGAGAAAACAGTAGCTGCCTATGACGAGGTACTCACTCCCCTCACCCTTGTTTTAAGGGTGAATTTACTGATAATGCACAACTTCGGATGGACGAAAGGATGCTACACTTTCCGTCGACTTGCTGGTCTCCCATCCGAACTGCAATGGACGTATTGCAGGTCCGCGGATCATCTTTGTCCTTCCCAAACGTTTAACGATTTTTGCAAAGCGACGGGAATGTGTCTAGGAGGTCACTTGGTATGTTTTTCTGCTGCTCAGCTCAGACGACGTATCTCACGAAAACCAGGCATTCCGTGTGCGATATTGATATTTCTCGTAAGAGATGCTGTTATTGAATGGTTGGGATCTTTGTCAGGCTGCCTTTGACCCCAGAGTACTGTCTTCAGTCTGCTTCTTTGCAACGGATATTCACAGTGCTACTCTGGGGAAAAGCAAGAGCGATGACTCACTCGAGCGAGTCCAAAAAGGCGACATGAAAGGAGAGCTCGTTGTAAGCAGTGTCTGTCATCAAGTCATCTCCACTTCACGAGGGTCATTCTAGATGATTTTCGGCAAGCAGGCATGTGCCACTCCTTGTGTCGCCCTGGATGACTCCCCAGCTAATGTGCGGTGAAGGACACGCATGTACCACGTGCGGGCCGCGATCTAATTAGGAAGACGCTCGAAGACGCCAACGTTGCATGCTCTGTTCGTATAGTTTGATCTGTGCTTCGAGGAGATGCTCACTAAGTTGTTTCAGTTGCTGGAGGTACAAGCTCAACACGCCTTCATCCGAGACGAATCATCCAAGGGGCGTTGGGATGCAGCCCTTACAATGTCTCTCTTCACATTCATGCTGGAGGTCTTTGAAAGGACGGTTGGACGAGATCTCGGACCAAGGGTTGACAAAGGAGATAAGATTGAACATGTCTGTTAAACTGCTAGGAGGCTTTGTCTGTGAGTGTTAGAAACCAGTACCTTTGCCAAACAGTATCCTTCCCATTTTCAGAAAGAGTGATTGAAACTCTCTTGGAGGGAACAGCTCCCAACAAGGATGCTCGGAGATAGCTTTACAGAGGACTTCTCAGTTATTGTTCATGCAACAGATGTTCCTATGGAGAGGCGGAATGTGTTCGATGAAGAGATCATGCCAGCGGATCTCAGCCGCATACGTGTCGGAAAGAAAACATACGATGTCAAGCGGCTTCTCCTGGCGTTCTTATCATGATGGGACACTGGTCTCTCGCACCTAGGAAGGAGGCGCCGTTGTTGGCGGGGAACAGAGTAGAGATCGAATTGAACGGACGAGAGCTGAGATAATTTGACTTGCCGAGGCGATGTTTGGGAATTCTGACGAGGAAAGTAGGAAGCCCAGAACGCTGGACGTGATTGATCTAGTCGGTGACCGTCTTCGCGAAGTTCCCGCAACCACCATCAGGGCCTTGGTGATGGGGAGACTGTGGCGACGAAGAAGTCGGTGAAGAGTGCAATGCTGACTCCCCAATCAAGCCAGAGGCGATATGACAGGTGGCGTACATTCGAGATCCCAAGCTATTTGATAGCTGAGACACGAGCTTGTAGCATACCAAGCTTTACAGATGGAAATATTGATGGCCGGAGAATCACGTCGGAGATAAACGTGAGTGATTCCGCACGGATACATTCCTATTCACATGGATATACACTACTTTGGCCCCAGGAAAGAATGGATATTGCAGAAACATGACTTCACTGGGAATAGAATGCCAGAGCTCAGCTGTGTTCTCTCTGTGCGACGCCCATCAATGCATCGTACATTCATCACCAACATTTTGAAGGAGTTGATGGCCTCCTTAGAGTCATTGCTTTTCGAGCCTCATGCAGAGATGAGCTATTCTCTATGTTAGTGAGTATCCCACCCCATCTCTGCAGAAGTACATCCATGCATTAGATACTCTCATACAAGATAAAATGCTGCACAGTTTAGTGAGATTTAGTTGTAGATTATCGTCCAATGGTACCAGTAAGCTATGGATGACACACTTCTTCCAAGAAATGACATCAATAAATGAAAGAAGAAACAATCCCAGTCAAGCCCACAATCGACTAAGAACATTTGTTTTCCTTCCTGAGCTTGAACTCCCAAGAAGTAAACCCATACCACCCTGGATAGCCATGCTCACAGGTCGCATAGGCGCCGAGTCATACACGTGTGGACAAGGCTGCGGAAGCGGCTCGACATCATTCACTGATCTGTCCAAATCCTTCTCGAATCGCGAAGGTCTTCTGGGTGAGCGTCCTAGCTCATTCAAGTGTGGGGGATCGAGCGCTCGTCGTGCAGCTTTGAGTCGTGTCAGCATCTGTTCGTACAATGCAATTTCTCCGTCGAGATGATCCTTTGTTAGGCTTGTGAAATCTTCAATTTTTTGCGTATGGTACGTGTCCAGTTCCGACATGGTTGCATTGAGAACCGTTTCGCAACGTGAAGCCACGTCTTCGTTTAGCTGGTGGTAAATCAGCCAGGGTAAGTGGTGCCAAGTATGGATTGCATACGTTGTTGCCGGTGGCCTCCGTATAACGGGAGTACGTGGATCGATGGGTTTCTATGATTCCCTTGGAATGGATCCTCAGCTTGTGTATAAATACCACCCATAGAACGCACCTGATATGTCATATAAGGATGGGCGACGCTCTTGAGAGTTTCGTGAGTCGCAAGCTGTCTTCTCCTGGCCTGCAGCGATCTTGAGCGGAGAGCTATGCAAACAATAATTTGGCACTGACGTGGTCATCATACAGATCTGCCACACTTTGCAACGTTTCTGCAGTCTTCTGAACCACCTTCGTGAGCTTGAGACAGTCTTGGCAATCGTCACGCCAACACCAAGCACCGTCATTGTTTAAGAGGCCTTGCAACTGCGGAGACGTATTTTCTTCCTCCTCAACTGCACCAAGAGCTGGTGCTGATGGCAATGGCTTCGCAGTGATAAGAGACAGGAGGGAGTAAGAAAGCAGGCGCTCAGCTTTGGACATCTCTGAACATCTCAATGTTTGTGAGGGAGGAATACTTGAATATACTTGAACCAATGTGAATACTTACCAATCCGCGCTTCCCTCACTCGATTGAACATGTTCCTCAACCCTTGCACACCTTTCCCGACGGCTCGCACATGGTTGTCAAACTTCTCGATCGTCTCTGAAGCATCCTGAATGTCGACATTGAATGCTGGATGAAAAACGTGCGCAAAGAAGGATGGTCCAACAGGACGCATCGACAAGAATCGCGGCATCAACCGTTTCCATTCCTTGAAGTATGAAGGATATTGAGCAGATTCTTAAACCCACTCTGTGCCAAAGGACCGCTCACCAGGTCATCTTCGCAGCTCAGGAAAGACGTCACAACCTCCGCGTAGCGCGCGATGGGATGCCGTATAATACGATCGAGGTATCGTTCCAAGTCTCCTCGTCGAGCTTCGACGAATGCAGCATTGAACCGACCTGCGTATTGCTTCTCTGGAAGGGGAGGTAGTGCAATTCCGGGGAGCCGTTTGAGCAATGAAGTATGAAGAACGACAAAGTGCGAAAAGCGTCGTTGGACAGTAATATATACAGGGGAGGCAGAACGGATCGCCTCGTCACTAGGCCCACTGCACTCAGACGAGTGGACGAGAGAGGTAACATTGTACACGGTGTAAGCACCGGAAAGGCCTGATGACCGCTTCGACGGCGAATGCACCAAGACACGGAATCCGGGAATCTTCGGCTGCCAGGCGGGGCCTGCGTCCACAAAATGTTTATCGGCTTCCCCGATACCTAGCCTGTTGAGTCGAACGTCTTCAGCGACGGAATCTGTCGTTGAAAAGCGACCATGAAAAACAGGAGTAGATGTTGCAGATTCCCCTTCAGGATGTGGAGCGCCGTTGAGGACCCACTCCTCCGCACCGCTGGTGACGAAAGCAGAGAATCGGTTGATGGTCTTTCCACCAAGCAATCGCTGCCGGAAACTCGGAAACACGTCCGGCCATTCCCCTGTAGTCTGTGGGACGAGCGGAGGGAGCTTTGATTCAGAGTTGCCTTCGGGAGACTGACGAGGCGTGACGGTGTCGGTGGATAGCTCCTTCGTTATCGAGCGACTGTCGGCTGGCGCAGAGAGGAAGTTTATGGTGTGCTGAATTGCGAGATGTCAGTTGAAATCACCGCCAGTAGTGTAGCACCTACCGTGTAATAAGCTGCGGGCAACAAACCAATTTTTCCATCCTCCATCTTCACGAGGCTCCATCCATCTCCAACGTCTTGCTTCAAAACTTCGAGCCCGTCCCCGGCTTCGACAGTAAGCTCCCTGAACTCTGCCTTGCCCTCGAATTGGTAAAGTGCGCGCGCAGACAAGCCGCGTTCATATACATCTAGATGATCAGTTGGTTCATCGTCGGAGAGAGACTCTCGATCCAGATGCTCTGTCCATGCAGTAGATGAGTTTATCCCGGCATCAAAACCGTGATCTGAGTAAGGTCTCTGGTCGAATGCAGGTATCCGAGTGGAAGGAGAAGTTGAACTTTGGATTGTCGTGCGGGGAAGGGTCGCCATCGCGTTACGGCGTAATGCCAGTGCTATTGAAACCCTGCCCGATGGCTGCGTGACACACCTGCCTGAGAGGACTGTATATATATCCTCTCCCCTCATCCAAACTAGTCGACTGCCATATGAACAATCACTCATTGTAATTCGCTGGTAAAGTCACCGATAGGCCACCGGGCTCGAGCAGGCTACTGCTCCGAGTCGGAATCATTTCGAGTCGTCGTCTCGTAGTGGTAGCACGACTCGATGGCAGGGAAAACACGTACTAAACCTCTACGCGCAGGCACGACCCTTACAGAGACAGAACCGACCTTGCCTGAACAAGGCGGTCGAGGTAGTTGATTGTCACCTCCTGAGGGAGCGCTACTTTCCCAAGGAATCCTTCATGATAACACTTATGGGCACTAATGATCCCACAGTTCTGATTCTTAGGACAATCGTTTCTACTACTTCGAGGTATCTAAATCTACTTGCAGTCAACGAACCCGAGACCGCCGAAACCAGTCCAAGCTGGGTGGCAAGCACGGAAATGGTGTGTCTTGTCAATCTCGTGCAGGTCCTTGATGTCTTCCTCAGTCAGGTCTACGATTTTCGCATTGGCTGTGCACACTGTCAACGCTGGCGTAGTCGCAAGGAACCAGAATTACTTACTGAGAATACGCTCGTTCGTCACCGACTTGGGCAACACTACAAATAGAACTAGATTAGCGAGGTATCGTGAGGTGCACTACGGTACAACTCACCTGTGTGCAGAGGTTTGTTGGCCTGCAAGGAAATCAACACGTTGGGAGGTGAGACACCATACTTGGTAGCGATTCTGTTGACCACCTCATTTTTCAGCAGAGGAGAATTGTCGGAACCAAGTGGCGAGTAAGCTGTCAATGAGATTCCCTTGTTCTGGCAGAATTCCACGACATCATGCTGTGGGCAAGACCTTCCAGGAACCATAGTCATGCTTGTGGTCGTACTAGGGGCTATCAAAAACTTACGGGTGGAGTTCGATCTGGTTCACCGCAGGAGTCACTCGAGCAACTTTCAAGAGCCGCTCAAGGTATTCGACCGAGAAGTTTGAGACACCTGACAAAGACATGAGTTATGTACCTCTTAAACTGACGTTCTCGGCTTACCAATCGCCTTTAGTTTCTCTGGATGGGCGATGTAAAGATCTTCCATTGCTTTCCATGTGTCAACCCAATCGTGCCCCTTGTCAGCTTTTCCATCCCGTGTCATAGGGGCTGGCCAATGCATCAACCCTGGAGGTGGTATGAGCACCCCACACGGAATATGCGAAAAGGGGATTCGTACACAGGTTAACGTAAGGGGTATCGAGCTTCTTGAGCGATGACTCGAGAGCTGCAGCCGGATTCCTTTGGTCTGGGTTATCGAGCTTCGTCGTCAAGAAAATCTGTTCTCTGGGAACCCCGGATGCTTTAATGCCTTGGCCGACTTCGGTCTCGTTCTGGTAACCGGCGGCGGTGTCGATGTGTCGGTATCCATTTTTCAATGCAAACTCCACTGCGTGTTCGACTTGGCCTGGCTTGGACTTCCAGGTACCTTTTGGAAGAGGAGTATGATCTCATTAGCGGGTTCCTCGCGAATGATTCAGGGGTCTTGTTTACCGAGACCGACGGTAGGCATGATTGCCCCTGTGTTGAGTGTGACAGAGGTGGTAGCAGGCATGTTGACGACTGTGGTTAAGACGGTATCTCGGGGGTACAGAATCAAAATGGTTCAAAGTCCTTCCACCGAGTCTTTATAGGCCACCTCATGACACTCAGTATAGGTTATTTATACTGGAATTCGGAGATAGGGCCGAGTGTCACCTGGTACGGATTAACTGTATTCCATGCTATCGATATGCGTTCACGTGTCTATCTGTGCTATGAATCACTAAAATTTCATACACGCTTATTGACAGTCTGGGAAACCGAGGCCGCCCAAGCCAGTCGAGGAAGGATGGTGGGAACGGAAGTGATGTATATTGTCAATCGCGTCAAGTTCTGCGATATCTTCCTCCGCAAGGTCGACGATATTGCCATTGCCTAACGACCTGTTAAAAAGTTATGTGTCAAAACGACAGTCAACTTACACGGACTTGGGAATGACTGTTGTAAGAGACACAATTCAGCGGCGATCTCGTTGCAAAGATCATGCTTACCAGTATGGAGTGACTTGTTTGCAGGGGGCGAGATCAAGATGTTGGCAGGCTGGACGGTATACTTCCCGGAAAACCTGCCGACAACGGGGTTCCTGAGAAGGGAAGCGTTGTCAGCTCCCAAGGGCGAGTAGGCGGTGATGGTATCCCTTTCTTGAGGCGGTAGTCAATAACATCTTTCTGAGGACAAGAATTGAGCGGATTATGTAAAGAAAGCCAAGTGGTAGGACGCTGAAAAATTTTGCACGGGTGAAGTTCAATCTGGTTGACGGCGGGAACGACTCGTGCGACCTTGGGAAGTCTTTCGAGGTATTCGACAGAAAAGTTGGGAACCCCCGAAGAAAAATCATGGAAGGGACATACAGTCACTACAATGTTTATGCGTACCGATAGCGTTCAATTTGTCGCGGCTGGCGAAGTAGATAACTTCCATTAACCTCCACGTGTCAAGCCAATTGTGGCTCTTGTCGGCGGTCAGTTTAGCAGAGGGATCCCTCGTCATGGGTGCAGGCCATTGCATCAACCCTGTAAATCAAATGCTAACCTTATTTTCCCTAAAAGAACTCGGACATTGACAATGTTTACACTCACACAGAGCAATGTAAGGCATGTCAAGCTGTTTCAAAGAGTAATCCAATGCACTCTGGGCATTTTTGCGGAAGTCGTTGAATGATTTGATTGTCCGGGCTGTGATTCCAGGTTCCTTTTCATATCGTGGTTAGCGGATCCAAACGAGAAAGTTGAGAAGGGTAAGTATATCGAGCTTGACCCTGTGATAGTCCCACGTATTCAATATGATAGAGGTTGTTGCAGGCGTTGTGGTATGGAACGCGTGACAAGGAAAATAATATGATCAGACTTGAGTACTTTAAGTAGTGTTCGGAGATGCTCTTTATAGCAAAGGCCAGCAGATCATCCCGGGCATCCGAAAACGGTGTCCCAAGGATTTCAATATCTTCCCGCTGACCTGTTTTCATCGGACTTTTCTCGGAGGCCCCATGAACAAACGTGGGTGGTAAATGGGACTGTATATTATCAATTTCTATCAATGGCGGCACCTACAGAAACGCATCAGCCATATGGCACACCATCACAACCACACAACAGACCGACAACGCTCCAATGAACAATTCATGCCATTCCAACCAGATCCACATCCGCATCATGACCTCTATCCCAGTCATCCCAAACATCGGTAGAGGTGCAGAAAGTGCTTTGTCATTTACCCTCTTTTCAAGCTGGGATGCCGCTATCCTTCGCATGCGAACATTGTACCATGCAATACCAACACCCGCGCCAACAAGCGGGATCTGAGGCACCCAAGACGGTAGCTGGATGTCACCGTCCGGTTTGGGTGCGAACGGTTCATCATCCAAGGCGATCGAGGTGCCACTCGCAGCGGCGTTGAGGATTCTCTCCTGCAGAACTGCTGGTATATCCGGACGCAAAATCGAACCCCGTCCGATCCCAAGTAGGTCAGCGTGACCAGCATCCAGCGCACTTTGAAGGTGGGCCGGCGAGTGAAGACCACCGGTAAGGAGAATTAGAGGAACATTGACTGCCGCCGAAAGTTTCGTCCTCAGACATTCCCGCGCCTTTCTTGCAAACTGAGCAAAGAAGGCTTGACGAGGACTTGCTGCCTTGCCTAACATAAAATCTGCGATTGACATGAGTCTTGGAGCGCGAACGTCATCATCTGTACGCACCTGGCGACTCGTAATCGCCTCCACTTATCTCGATAAAGTCCACCACGCCCCAGAGCGTGATTGTGCGTATGTGATCGAGGACACGCTGAGTCTCCTTGAATATTCTTTCGTCTGAAGGTCTCTCGCCTGTCTCTACGTAATCCGCAGAGTTAATTTTTATCCCAATAACAAAGTCTTTGGGAACGATAGCACGGATACCCTCAACGATTTCGTGCACCATCCGGAGCGCGTTCTGTGATTCAACCGAATACTTGTCTCGCCGGATATTGCTCTATTGAATATGAGGTGTCAGTCACGGCATAATTCGTATGATACAAAGTTTCAAGAGATACCTTGGGATCGAGAAATTGAGCAAGAAGATCTGGTGATGCTTTCAGTGTCTATCTAAGGACACCGCGACATCACTCACACCCATGCGCACAATGAAGCTGGACTCCATCAAACCCGGCTTGGAGAGCAGTCAATGCACCCCTGATGAATGCCTGTTGTGCTTGCTTGATATCATGAAGGGTCATTTCTCGGGGTTGCTGGAACAGTGCGCGAAAGTATGGATGTGGTGTGTTCTGCGCGTCCAGAGACGTAACCCCGTCATGCGACCGAACACGCTTGTTCGATCCAACCCGAACTGGACTCGGCGCCATAGGAGGAACACCCAGTTTACGACCACCAACGAAATTTGGAGACTGACGACCGACATGAGAGAGCTGCATGATAGCTAAAGGGCATGTTGACGGCTCACGCGAGTCCTTTGCGTGGATTATTCGCGCCAGCTTCTCGAAGGGGGCTAACGTCTCCTCGTTAAGTACTTCAGGGACCACAATATCGCGCCCCAACGTCAGGTGTTGTTGAGAAACCTGGATGTTACCAGTGACGATCATCCCCCAGTCGTACTTCGCCCATTCGGTGTAGAGACTCATGTGGTATTCGTTGGGAGGGCCACCATACATTTTTGCGAGGTGCTCGTACAAGGCGACCTGGAGGTGTAGTGAAACAAGCAACGCAACAGTAAACGCAGGAGCCCACGAACCTTTGCCAATCTGTTGATCATCCTGCGACCACTACATGGGAGGGTGACTGGTGAAAAAATTCCAGCACCCATGCCTCCTAGTGCCGATGTATTGAGAAATCAGCTTGAAGAGAACTTTGTAGACGGCGTATGAAGCTTGGAAATTCAGTGAACGAGACCAAAACAGACCATGAATAGCGACCGGCCGTGGCCGTGGAAACATGTCTACCGGACCACGACTCCCGTCTGTGCTCAAGTCGAGATCTGCAACTCAAGACAGTGAGCAACACTATCTCTGTCGTGTACACGCTTCACATTTTACCCAGCGACGACCATCCAGAAGGACATTGACGCAGGCGTTGGCTGGGTTACATCTCCTGTAGAGTACGTTTCCGTCGCCTCCTCCTAGAGCGAGGCTAAGCCTGCATAGAACGCCAATTTTCATCTGTGCGTTTCAAGGTACATCCTCTGCCATCCCTTTGCTCGTATACGTCGCTGACACGCCGAAGACTGCAACAGACTGTTTCCGTCCCGTGAGCGTGTTATGCTCCATCGCAAGCGCGACCACGATTCCGAGGATGACCGGGACATTCTGACGTGGAACGAGTAGCAAGAAACCCTCCAATCTGGCTCGCTATCATGTTCTGCTGTCAACCATCAAGAAACTACCGCTCTCTGGTTTCAATTAATCATATCCTTTTCCACTTCTCTGTTTCACTCTCTTCCCCTTTTTGTGGTGCTTCTTCCCAAACCCTTCTTCCCCCACTCCATTCATGACCGCAGTAGATCTCCCTGGCCCTGGGCCGACCAGTGTGCCATCATTTGCCACCATATTCTGATGTGGATATAACCTCCCCCTTGTGAATTCCTGTCCATGACGCGCAGATCCTTGCACGAAAGGACGTGACGAAAGCGAAGCATTATGTGCAAAAAATTCTTGGTCCAGTGCGAGGGATTTCGCACCGCTCGCATGTGTCGTCAAGATGGAGTTGTGATCCGACGAAATAATAGACGAAGGGGCGGGGCCGGCAGCAACATATGTATCAGCGCCTTTCACGACACGCGTGGTAGGCGCCCGTTTCTTTCCTGCAACCTGGAGAAGTGACAGCTCGTGCGTCCGTTCGTTGAACGACTTCTCTGACGTTCCTGGAGGCGGGTGACAAAATAGGAGTTTGCCGTTCACATAGTCTTTCAGAATGTATCTCGCTGCCCTTGCTTCGTCTGGATTGCCCTGCCCCGAACGCATGAAGCCTCGTGCGACTGATCGGCACGCATATACTCGTCAGTGAAATGATTTCACGAAAGACATTACATACTGGCGTAGGCAATCAACAGATCCTCCGCTGTCACATTGCCATCTCCACCTTCCTCAACGTCTCTCACTTTGATACTCAAACCATACGATGCTTGCAGAACATCCTTGGGTATCCTTTTCACGACAAGTGCAACTGGTCCCGTATGTTCTCGCATTTGGTCGATGGGTAGTACACCATCACAAACCAGTGCTGCCTTCGTCGTTGCGAATTGCGGGAAAACCAGGCCCGGACAGTCACATAAGACAATAGTGGGAGAAAGGTGAATGGTTTGGAAATGTTTGGTTTTGCCTGGTGTGGCGGAGACGCTGACTTTTTTCTCCCCGAGCAACGCGTTGATCGTACTTGATTTCCCGACGTTAGGATAACCAACAAGGCCTACTACGAGTTTTGTCGGTGGTTCGCCTGAGGGACCTTGAAAACCTAGAATGTTGTCACTAGATGGCGGTTTAATATGGAAAAGATACTTTACTTACTTGGGAGATCGGGTGCAGCAGATATGAATAACTCTTCGAGTTCGAATACGCTGAGGACTTTCGTCCTCGGATCCCGACCGTCGGGTGTATCCTCTTCTGTGGGCACATATCTAAATCTCGCATCATCGGATTCTGAGGCAACATCAGAATCTGGTAGTACATCGTTTTCTTCATCGTGATCATCTGGGGTATGAGGGCCTTCCGAGTCGGATGAAGACTCCGTTTCGGCGGTCATATTCGAGTTCGTCCCCTGTTGATCTGCGGCTGCATCTGACCGATGCTGTGAAGTAGTAGATTCTGTTTCACGTTGTGCCAGAGATTCACGTCGTGCTTGCTGTAAAGCGGTAGCATTGGCGGCCGAGAAAAACGCAAACCGGATACCCTGCTCATCAAAGTAATCTGCCCATATTCGTCTAGCGCCCCGCAATCAATGTGAGCACGCACGGAGTATCAAGAATCAGCTGTGGCCTACCTTTGCGGAGCAGTCAAGAAATCAGCTTTATTTATCAACAACAAATTCTTCCTCAACCCTTTCCCAGTCCCAGCCTCGCCTTCTGTTCCCTCTACGTCTTGCACGTAAGACTCGAGATCCTCACATCGGAATCGTAGAGGATTGCGTGCGTCGACAATCTGCACCACGAGGTGGGAACGCTCGAGTACCCGCCAGAGCTGGCGCCATACTTCGATGTTGCGTTCAAAAGGTGTAAGGAGGAACTTTTCTTCTTCTTGTAGCCTGTTAAAACGCGAAAGACAGTAAATAAGTACCGCGTTTTTTCCAAGCGGACGAGAGACAGTAGGGAATGCACATACTGCGCCAATCCTCTCCTCCACTCCAGGAACGCGTCCTTTTCCTGTCGATCTAGTTGAGCAGTCGTTATAGTCTTCGTCCAAGGTGGTCTTCTCGGGACTCTCAGACGTTGCTTGTTGGCCTGGTGTTTGGTAATCGTGGATCGTTCCTCCGCCTCTGTGAGAAGGTACGGATTTTGAGTTGATGCCGATTGTATGATTTTGATGTTGCGACGCTCTGTGACGTAACTCGGATGTGAGCTGTCAGGAAGGAGGTCAGACCAATCTGCCCATACCGGCAACAAATTCGGTGCCGGCCAACTGAGCGGTGTTCAGGAACTCGTCGAGATCCCGTTCTTGGGTGACGGATTTCAGACGAGACGTCGAGTCTAGATCCGTGGTATACTATGATTCAGTGGTGAGATGAATGGAAAGATACGGGTAGCGCAGTCAGAGGGGCATACAAGGCCTGATTCCTGCCTCTCGCGGGCATCTTTCACTTTGCGATTGATGATCGCCCGACCAAGGCCGGTCGGATTCTGGTTTTTCTGTCTCGGAGGCTACACGCAAGCATTTGGTAGGTTGGTAGTCACTGAGTAGACGATTTACTCTCTCACCATTAGACAGGGCGAGCAGGAGTGAGAGGCGAGTAGTTGAGTAGTTGAGTAGTATGAGTGAGCATCCAACTAAATAGGCTGATTACGAGTCTGATATCCGTTCTGGGAAATACCCCTGAGAAACAAGATAAGAGTCTCACTCTGACTACTTTTGCTTGGGACTAAATCCGAAATTCAGCTGGCAAGTACATGGAGACGTGGAAAATATAAGATTCAGATGCGGCAAGCGAATTTCAAAGAATGTACACAATGATCCGTCATTCTCTTAACCATCTTCATGCATCAGTACGAAGATGGGTATTTCAACAGGCTCTGCAGAGATGATGAGAAGGGTTGCACAGATTTTAAACGGACCACATACACCACCGTCGATCAATACAGTCTCCCCACTAACGTAACAGTTTGCAACGAGGAAAAGGGCGAGGGTGCCCATGTCACGACGCGTTCCCCCAACACCGACAGGTATCTCAAGCGGAAGGGCTGTTCCAGGTGGGAAAAACGAGGTACCAGTACCCGGATCGATCATTCCTGGTGCAGTCATCTGTCGTGGCGCAGGTCAGTCTCGGCGACCCTACCATGAATAAAAGGCGCTCAGGCTTACTCCGGTGGGAAAGAAGCCTATTACGAAGTCAAGTCAGAGGATGGAGACATATCATAGTGTGTGATGAGGAACGCCATACCGGGAGCAATTCCGTTGACCCCCCGAGTGGCGAAAGCTCATGCGCAAGGGAAGAGGTAAAATGGCCGATGGCACTTTTCGAGAATATGTAGGGAAATGATTTTGCGGTGCTCGCGTCCTATAACATCACTTGTCACATCTGTCTTGTTACCAAGAGTGGGACTGCAATACCTTCGTCCACCCGTTCATACTGCTGGTCATTATAATCTGCGGAGAAAACTTCTTCGCGGCGGGCTCGCCAGAGTTTTTCCACTTCTCCAGTAGCGGGAGGAACGCAAACGATAACCAGTAGGGTCCCACAGCATTGACTTGGAGTGAATTATCGAAATGATCCTGTTTTATCGCGTCGAAGTGACTGGCCACATACGATGCAGCCGTCGGAGAAGTTGGTGACTCAAAACTGCCTTCCAGGATGCCGGCGTTGTTAAAAAGGACTGTGATGTGGCCTTCGCGTTCACCGATCTCTTCTGCGAGGCGCTTGGCTTCAGACTACTCCAACGGGTGGTGAGATGAGTTGTTTGAGTGCTTTGCATAGAACCCGGTTTACCTTATGACGGACGTCCCCCTGTATCCCAATCATCTTTCCTGTGGTTTCGGCTTGAACAGTAGCGTCATTATATTTTTTACAAATACTGAAAACAACCAGATGTTAATCTACACACAACACGAAACAATTGTCAAGGGGGCGTACTTGTCAAGTTCGCTCTGCACTAGACCGATGACGTACACTGTAGCACCATTGGCGACGAGGGCAGAGCTAATCATAAGGCCGATACCCTGGCCAGATATATTGTGTGTTCACATTCTGTGTATGTAAATGAAGATTCAGGCTTACCGATGAACCTCCTGTAACGACTGCAACCACACCACGCAGGTCGAACAGCGTCTTCGCATCGAGCTCTTTGAGGATCGCACTCGCCATGATGATCAAGAGAGAGATAGTGTGAGACCTCAAGCATTTGGTACTCGCGATATTAAATATAGAACCACCCATCGGTCCGGCGGGACAGACGACTGGCTCTAACGAATGGGGTCACTTGGACCGTGAGATGATATGTGTGAATTTGTGGGTCAGTTACTGCAGTTGGCTAGGGTACATCTATTAAAACCACCATAGGTCTCTCGTAGGTCAGTGTAGTAGATAAATCATGACTGGCTTCACATGCTATGAACGCGCCTGAAACACCTCGAAGTATGCTGTATACTCATCCGGTGTCATGAGTTCTTGGTCTTCCTCGGTAACCTCCGAGAACGGTTTTTGTACGCCATTAACTGAAGAAAAGGAAATAAGCTGTCATGTACAGTGGACCATATCGAGCTCATGACCCATACCAGAGACAAGGGGGTCATCCCCATGGCCCGTTTCCGCTTCCAGGTGACCAACCCCATGCGTATCGGGCATATCCGGCTCCAGCTTCGCAAGCTTCTTCGCTGCCACACCCTCATCTTCCTGAGAGCGCGATCTTTTTCGATATCCATTGAGTGTTTCCAAGTGTTGAATCATATATTTTGGTTCTTCCTCTTCCAGGTCCTCGCTTCCCAGTCCCGACGGCGTCGCCTGAGTAGAAGCTGCGTTGGAAGCAGCCAGTGAAGCATAATACTGTTCATAATCTATCCCAGAAACTGAGTCAAGGAGGGAAGTTGAAGTCGTTCGACTTACAATCTGCCTCAGTATTGATTTCTGGTTTGATGTCTTCAGCTGGCTGGGCAACCTGGGGTAGTCGTGATTGGCCAATGGTCCCTAAACCTCTCAGCGACTCATCACCGGAAGGTACGGCAGGTTGTACGGCCACCGTCCGTGCATTCTCCTGAATACCAAGGGCTGTGAGGTCTCCTGTGATAGTACTCTTGAGATGCCACGCCGGGAGAAGGTTTTGTTGTCGTTTCGCTGCTGCCTCTGCATCTCGTTCTTGTCGCCTTGTCGCCTCGTCTTTGTCCATTGACATGACGATCCCAATACCTTCGTCTTGCTGGCCAGGGCCTGACGACCCAGCAATCTTTAGACTCGAGGGCTGACCAGCCTTCTGCTTCTCCGTGTCCACGACGTTGTTTTTGATCCATGCTGGTACATCCAATCTGCAAGCTTCATCAGCACATCTTCGGACAAGTGGCGAAAGTGACTGACGCGGGAAGAACCATGGACTCCGTTTTCCGCAAACCCTCGATAATAAAGCGCATTGCGCGATTGAAGCGCTGCATTCGATCCTGGCTCCCTTTTACAGATTCTGCATTCTCATTGTCGATTACTTCCCCATGGCAAATCTCGCAGACGAAGATTCCTTTAGTGAAATCCATGAGCTTGTCGACCTCCAGAGGCGTATACGATTTTCCACATTGCGGACAGATGTAGCCCTTGTTATCTAGTTCCTGTTGGGGAAAAGGAGGGATTAGATTGGGAAGTCAAAACGACTCAAAATGTCAAGACGGACATTCCGCAGACCAGAATCTATGATTCGTCGCATCTCGGCGATTCGCCACTTGACGACATCGCAGAAATACTTGTAGTTTATGTAATAGTATTGTTTGCCCACAGATCTTTGGGCACCTTCTTTGAGCTCGTTCTGACGGTAGCTGAAACAACCATAAGAGATCAAAAGCGGGACAATTGCAAGGGAGTGCGACTTACACGTGTACGAGACGATCATTCCCCAGAACAGCCATCAACTTGTTGAGCTCTTTAGCCTGAAGCCCCATTCGTCCGGCCAAATCGTCGTCTTTGAGACTGCAATTCTCAACATGTCACACGAGGTCGCGAGAAAAACAATGAAGGTGACATTCAGCAGGAGTTCAGAAAGCTCCATGTCTCTACTATGTAAATACTTACACAGGGTGCCGAGCAAGCTGGTCCATGATGATGGTATATTTTGGCTCGTAAAATCCACGTGCGACGTGCTGAACGAGGAGACGGAGTGTCTCTTGTTCTTCCTTCGTGGCCATCCTAAACACCCCGCCGCACCACTACGAGTGTCCGCAGACCCGCGAAAGCGCCTTTTTCGCGCGAAGGGCTTCTGAATGATGGCCTTGGGTCGAGCGGAATGTTCGGAAACAGTGGAAGAAAAACAAGCCAAGTTGCAGTTCCCCAGCCATTGACGCTTGGAAATGATTCAGTGGCTTACGTCAGATGCTCACAAGTCACCTGCAGGTTCAGTTATGCCTGCCCGGAACCTCGATCACATTTAGTACATGGCAAGGCTCGCATTCGCTATCTTGTTGCTCATGTTCTGGACAAGTAGTCCCCGGGTATATCAGTCAATTTTGGACAAGGCCGCCACCCACCGAACGGATGGATCTTACACCCGGGAGCCTGGGGTTGTTCTGCTTGACGAAGGGTTGAGCTTAAGCTCGATTGATAGGACGAAACGGGGTGCGTGCCATGCCACTAGACGTGCAATCACCATCATCCCCACTTCTCTCTTCCTCGTTATATCTTGGAACCACAAGATTCGTGCGGACACACGTTCTACATCTTCATGGTATCGCAGTTTTTGGCCGTATTCGTGAGGTGCCACTCATTGATGGATGCTTTAACGAGTCGCGATAGCCGCCGTGCCGACTAACCTGGGACTTTTCCTCTATTAATTTTGCTGTGTTGCTGCGCTTGTATCTTGGATGGACCAGAGAATTGCGACTCTACTCAACGCCATGTCAGGCGACTCAGATACAGAAGGCTCCCGATCGCCATGAGCGGGTTCGCTTCCCGGTCACAGACTATTGCTCATCCAATGATCCGAATAGCCTTTGCCATGATAACAGAGATAAGACAACAGTTGGTTGTGACATGAACCTACCTGCTGACACCTACCCCGAAGTGATAGGGAGTCTACTCATCGGCTGTTTCTCTCATCTCCGTGTTCTTTTTATTGCATTGGTATTGTGCAGTCGCCGTTTTCACAAAAGGAAAACATTGAGGCACTTCTTGATTTATCTTGAGCTTTTCAGAAGTATTCATACCAGGCTTGTGGCCATAGATAACGAAACGGAATTAATGAATTTATCACCCCGACGGCGCGGTCTTTTCATGCATTATCACGTATATCAACTGGCCTGGTCGAGACGCGGTGTTTCAACCGATACGATGATCAAGTCTTCGGGGGACAGTCGTCGTGCGGTCTGGCTTCCCTTTTACAGCCGCGCTGGTATTTTCAGCGGGTCGCGGTGGCCGACTACTTGTCGAACATTCCACCTCTTGCCCGGACTTGCAAAATTATCATCGCGATTCGTTAGCCACTTACTCGGTAAGTCCCCCCTCGTTTTGTAAAACGATGGCCCTCACGTCGGATATTAAGGTAAGCCCCATGTGACACCTTGCGATGAAGAGACACTCATCCCGATGGGCCTGTCCATTGTCAGCGAGTTATGGTTCCGATTTATTGACCCAATTTGGGGTTTTGTATAGAATTTCCAGCAAAACAGGACTTATCATCTAACAACGTGTTGGACCCGTGGTGTGGCGCGTGTGAGTGCCTTTCCTTCATTCTTTTGTTGTGCCGCGCCGTGATGGAACCTAGTCCTTTTGTTCGTGCTTTACAACTTGTCAGTCCGGTCCAAGGATGCCCTGTCTTGCTCAACTTAAATCCTACGCAGTATCATGGGGCAGTTGCCGCCGCCGTTTTTCAATGGCGCTTGATTAGGCCTGACTATTGCCGGGCACAGACGTATTATCTCCTTTTCGCAACACTTTCCCGATTCGCTCGGTCCTGCTGACGTCAGAATGCATTTGCAGGTATATCAACCAGCATCTCCTTCAAAGATACGATCAGCCCATTCGCATCTCCGTACTGGCTCAAATAAAAATGTCCGCACGTATTGTTGTTGTCTTTGGTGCTACAGGTACCCAAGGTAGCAACGTTGTCCCTATTTTACGTGACCGAGTTTTACTGTTGCCTACAGGTTCTTCCGTCGTTAAAACGTTACTCGCGGACGCGACATTCACGCCGAGGGCGGTGACACGTAACCCGAACTCGGAGAAGGCGCTGAAACTCAAAGAACTCGGCGCTGAGGTCGTACAAGGCGATCTCTGGGACGTACCATCCCTCGAGAACGCTATGAACGGTGCCGAGGCGGTATTTGGAGTAACTTCTCTTTCTTTTGCCCGGCATCATGAGCCAAAGCTATCTCCGCCTAGGTCACTGATTACTATGATCCGAAAAATTTTGCTCAGGGCCCAACAAGCGAAATGCTTTTGGGCAAGAACTTGGTAGATGCCGCAGTCGCAGCCGGCGTCAAGTTCTTTGTCTGGAGGTAGTGTAGCATCCGGCCCTGACGTCATTTCGTGTGTAATGTTTAGTGTTTCAGCTCCGTTCCACACTGCACCAGAGTATCCAACGGAAAATACCGTACTGTGTATCACTGTGACAGTAAGTTTATTACAGTGCTATACGTGCTATACCTGACGCGCAAATCATCCATTGATTAGACAAAGCCAACGTCGACGACTACCTTCGAGAGAGTCGGCTTCCGCACGCGAATCTTCACACGGGTACGTCCACGCCCGTTCCCAGTGAACCAACGTCTGAACATTCGTCTAGGATGGTTCTCTGAGAACACGTGGAAGTAAGTGGTTTGGACCAAATAATATTCCATGGCTGATATACGCTATTCCACATAGCCTCAACTATCTAACTCTGACACCGGACTCGTCCTCCTACGAGCTTACCATACCAAAGTTTGATCCAAACTCCCCGCAATATTTCACCTGGGTCGAACGCGACCTCGGCCAATGCGTACTCGCGCTGCTCAAACACTACAAGGACGATTCGGCCCACATCTTGGGTGAGACGTTTTATGCAGTCAGCGACAAGATGGACTACACGAACTATGCGAGTGTCATCGAGAAAGGTAGCGTACCGCCCAGCGCCACGTTCGATACTTGATATTCATACCAACGGTGCAGCAATCGGAAAGCCTGTTCGTTTCGTGACTGGTGCAACCGCTGGAATGGAGGTAAGGCCTCTCACTTATTTTCCGTCTTTAATAATCGTTCATATTCATGAATCCATCCAGGAACTTGACCGAATGGTATGTATTCATGCCGTTTAGCGACTCTATCTCACGCCCGATGTAGTACGAATTCCAATCCGAGTTCGGGTTGTATCCATACACTATCATTCCCGACCCTCGTCTGGAGCGCCTCGGAGTAAAGTTTCATTCGAACGACACATTTGCAGAAGAGGAGCTGAAGAAGAGATATAGTTGAAATCTTCTCTTCGGAGTTTTCAAAGATTATGTTATAAAAACTCTTTCAACACTTCCTAGTCCTCCAGTATTTGAAAGATTTTCTGTTTCCCTCGCATGGGGCCTGATGAGTCTTTTGGCAGCTTCCCATACGCGTGGGCATTGACCAGGCCCGGGACCGCTCATTTCTCGTCCTCATCAATCCATCATCTAAGCATATCTCGAGCACATATTATCGCCCTCTGATCGATTGTCGACGGCCCGTTACGCTGCACTCGAAATTCCCTCGCGTCGTGCGACTTTTCCATCACCCAGCCGGCAGCCACCTCGAAAGCAGTGCCGGTAATGCATAACAACGCGCAAGTCAAAACTCACATACTTCAGTTCTGTAACTAGTTTCCGAACCATCGTTCCTTATCCCGCGTTCCCAGCTTGCAGATCGCATTGGGAGAACCATGGGGGTCTCAGCATCTTGTCAACGTCAATTAGCCTTGCGTCGAGCGGAATGTTCGGAAACAGTGGAGGAAAAACAAGCCAAGGTGCAGTTCCCCAGCCATTCGATGATGCTTTGGAAATGCTGAGTCAGTAGCCTACGTCAGATACTCAGAAGGAGTCACCAGCCTTCCTGCCCGAAGTCTCGATCACATTAGCACACTTGAAGGCTTGCAATCATGGGGCTGTCTGATTACTTATGTTCCGGGCAGGTAGTATCCAGCCATGTCAATCAAATTTGGATGAGGCCACCGACCACCGAACTGAGAGATCTTACCCCAGGAGCCTACGGTTACTCTCCTTAACGAAGAATTGACCATGAGCTCGACTGACAGGATGAAATAGGGTGCGTGCCATGGCCCCAGACGTGCGATTACCATCACCCCGCGCTTTTCCTTGGTCGGAGTGATGCTCGCCCACCATCGCAGTTTTTGATTGTATTCGTGAGGTGCCACTCATTGATAGATATTTCAATGAATCCCGTAGACCGCCTCCCAGGTAACCTGGGACTTTTGCTTTATCTATTTTGCCGTATTGCTGCGGTTGGATCTTGAATGGACTAGAGAATTGCGACTCAGATACAGAGGCTCTCGATCACCGTGAGCAGATTCTACGTATCCCGGTTATCACTGACTCGGATTGCCTTTGTCATGATAACAGAATTACGACAACAATTGATTGTGACGTGAACACACCTGGTAACCCAGCTCGAAGCGATAGGGAATCTACTCTTCGGCTGTTTCTCTTGTCTCTGTGTTCTTTTTACTTCCTTGGTGTGAATTACGCTTTTCACAAGCAGCTTGCGGCCATACATAACGAAACGGGATTAATCGGACAATTTAGCACCTCGACGTCGCGGTGCTTCCATACATTATCACGTATATCAACTGGCCTGGTCGAGACGCGGCGTTTCAACCAATACGATGACCATGTCTTCGGGGGACAATCATGGTGCGTTCTGGCTTCCCTCCTCCAGCCGAGCTGATACTGTCAGCAGGTCGCACTGGCCGACTATTTGACTAAACATGCCACCTCTTGCCCACTCGCCAAATCCTCATTGCGATTTGTTAGCAACTCAATTACCGAGGGATCACATCCACACTCGCTTCTGTTCTTTTTTTTTCCAGAGTCTATTATGATTTCAGTGTCAGCAACAGGCAAATTGGACATGTTTGTTACCCTCAACTTTATCCATCCAGTCTCGAGATATGCCCGGACTGCAATGATGTCGAGATAAACCCCACATATCCCCTTGGAATGAAGAGAGCCTTCTCGGATCCGGGTCCAACAGGCAAGATGATGTTCAAGGAGGTCCTTGTACAGCTTCGTCATTTCCAAGGGGTGCATCGCCACTCGGCAAGGACCAAACACCGATTGTGGTCGCACATTGAACTCCGATTGCTTTTCTTGAGCCTGCGAGGTCAAATTTAGGTGTGCCGAGGGGTGCCGAGTGGTGGCAACCTTTGGGTGGTCATTTCTAGATCTGGTAAGCCACCCCTTGGAATGACCAATATTCTCCGTTCGGTTAGAAGTCGAATTAGGTCAACCAATCAGAACTGCAGGATGCAGAGTCTAGCCAAGGTATTATTCTGAATATTACTAAGTCTGAGTAATACCCTTGAAGTAGCACGAGCAGTACAATAATTCGTCCATGAACGATCAACAAAAAAGCGTGCGCTCTGCTATCCGTCAGAGGATCTAATGGTCATGTTTTCAATCCGAGCACCCAGATCTACTCGCATATCCTCTACATTTTCCATCTCCTTGAATATGAGGAACCCTTTGATCAGGCCCTTCCGTGTCTGTCCTGCTCAACTTGGGCCGCTCCGGTTTTCACATGGCATTCAGTCTACGTTTGATCGGGTCTAATAATTATCCTGGTAGGCGTAGACGGATACCTCCTTTTGCCACACTTACAAATCCATCCTGCTGACAAGTCAGAATTAATTATTAGGTGAGTGCGGGCCAACCCCCTTGCTATGACGTGTCCGTAAGTATAAAAACCACCCCTTTTCAAAGACAAGGTACATCAATCCACTTCCCCTTCCCCCACTCAAATAGAAATGTCTGCACGCATTGTTACTGTCTTTGGTGCTACCGGTGCACAAGGTAGTAGCAACGCTCCCCCACTTCATGTGACTGAGTTTCACCGTTTCCTACAGGTTCTTCCGTCGTCAATGCATTACTCGCAGACGGGACATTCACCCCCAGGGCGGTGACGCGTGATCCCAACTCGGAGAAGGCGTTGACACTTAAGAAACGCGGCGCTGAAGTTGTACAAGGCGATCTCTGGGACGTACCATCCCTCGAAAACGCTATGAACGGTGCCGAGGCGGTATTTGGGGTAACTTCTTCTTTCTTTTGCCCGGCATCATGAGTCAAAGGTCCCCCCCGCTCAGGTCACTAATTATTATGATCCCAAAGTTCTCGCTCAAGGCCCTACAAGCGAAACACTTTTGGGAAAGAATTTGGTAGATGCCGCAGTTGCAGCCGGCGTCAAATTCTTTGTCTGGAGGTAGTGTAGCAACTGATCCTGACGTCATCTCGTGTGTAATTTCATTGTTTCAGCTCCCTCCCACACGCTGCCAGAGCATCCGGCGGAAAGTATCGTAATGTGCATCATTTTGATAGTGTGTCTATTACAATGCTATATGCGCTATACCTGACGGGGAAACTTTTCATTGACTAGGCAAAGCCAACGTCGACGACTACCTTCGAGAGAGTCCGCTTCCGCACGCAAAGCTTCTTCCGGGTACGTCCATGTTCGTTCCTAGCGAACTGATGTCCTGAACATTCGTGTAGGATGGTTCTCTGAAAACACGTGCAAGTAAGTGGTTTGGGCAAGACAAAATTCCATGGCTGATATACACTATTCCACATAGCTACAAGTGTCTGACTCTGACACCGGACTCGTCCTCCTACGAGCTTACCATACCAAAGTTTGATCCAAACTCTCCGCAATACTTCACCTGGGTTGAACACGACCTCGGCCAATGTGTACTCGCGCTGCTCAAACACTACAAGGACGATTCGGCCCACATCTTGGGCGAGACGTTTTATGCAGTCAGCGACAAGATGAACTACACGAACTATGCGAAAGTCATCGAGAAAGGTAGCGTAACGCCCACCGCCAAGTTCGATTCTTGATGTTCATACTCAACGATGCAGCGATCGGAAAGCCCGTTCGTTTCGTGACTGGCCCATCTAGCGGAGTGGAGGTAAGGCCTCTCACTTATTTTCCGTATTTGATAATCGTTCATATTCATGAATCCATCCAGGAACTTGACCAAATGGTATGTAGTATTCACGCCGTTCAGCGACCCAATCTCACGCGCGATGTAGTATGAATTCCAATCCGAGTTCGGCTTCTACCCGCCCACTACTACCATTCCCGACCCTCGTCTGGTGCGCTTTGGAGTAAAGTTTCATTCGAACGAAACGTTTGCAGAAGAGGTGTTGAAAAAGAAATATACTTGAATTGTCTATTTTCGGCGATTTCGGTGAATGTACGTTAGCGTGGTGCAAACTTTTTGAACACTTCAATATGTAAAGTCTATCTACAGTGGGGCCAGCGTGGTGAATTTTAGTCGAGTGTTTGCAGTTAGCATACCACCTCTGACGAAGTTCCAAAGCAAGATGATCAGCCCACTTTACTCCCACTCTGCACGTGTTGTTTCTGTCTTTGATACTACAGGTAACCAAAGTAGCGCCGTCGTCGCTCTCTATTCTACGTGACCGAGCTTCACCGTTTCCTACAGGTTCTTCCGTCGTCAATGCGCCAGTACTCGCGTACGGAACATTTACCCCGAAGGCGCTGGCGCGTGATCCCAACTCAGAGAAGGCGTTGAGACTCGAGAAACTCGGCACTGAAGTCGTACAAGGTGATCTCTGGGACGTCTCGAGAACGCTATGAACGGTGCCGAGGCGGTATTGCCAACCTCCAAAGTGGTATACATTTTGGAAGCGGCAGCTCAGCTGCACGGTTGTGCCATTCAAGTGACGGATATACCGTGTCGGCATGTCGTTTGAGCGCCGCATCGGCCCATAGCTTTCGGCCTGGGGAGTCTTTCGGTAGCTTCTCGTAGGCGTTGGCCGACCCCGCGAGACCCCTCATCATTTGTCTCCACAAGTCGCTCGCCGAAGCATATCTCGAGTGCATATGATCGCCATCTGGTCCGTTGTCGATGGTGGACTGTTGCCCTGCACTCGACATTCCCTCGCGTTCTGCGTTGACATTCTACGAGAAGCCCATTGAAGTCCAACATTGGTACACCAGAGTCGCGTGCTCGGGACAGCTAGCGTTGCTTTCGCTCCGTCGAATATATGGTGAGCACATGGGCAAGTGTTGGGATGAACATGACCTAGGTCTGTGTTGGATCCAACAGGCCGAGACAAAGTCGTGTGACCTTTCGGCCGCTCCTCCCGTCCGCGTTATCTTTGGTTGTATCGACGTACCCTTGCCAGCATTCGAAGCTTTGATACCTTTAGGTGACACTTCTCGAAGCAATGAGCATGTGCGCAAACGACGAGTGGTGACATATCGATGAATTGAACGTCATTAGTCGGTACAATATGGATACAAATCTATATGATAGAATTCCCAATGAAATGAAATATCCAACGTCACGAGCAGGTGTCAAGTCATTCTTGACCCTCCCGTTCCGGTTCATATGCGCAGCAACCCACAGCCTCCAGAAATCTGTTGCGTTCCTCCTCTCTTCGGCAGAGCAAGCTATTGCCAGCGCCCATGCATTTCCCATCGGCACAGCGCTGGCCGCTGCCGCTCGGGCTCATGACCTGAAACCCGACGAATGAGCCCAACAAACTAGAGGGGTCTGCAAGGCATCCCTTTCCCGGGTCGCGGCGCAGAGGAGGGAGCAAAGCGGGTAGAGTTGATGGATCGGACGCATAATTGTAGATACGCATACGTTGCGCGGACGAAAGGGAAGGTGCCAATAATCCTAAAATGTATAGTTTGAGCTCGTTCGGTAGAGCGTAGAATGGGAATAATGAAGTGGCAGTCCGTAAAGGGGGAGATGTCGGCCGAGATGGAGAAGCGGTCATTGGTGAAGATTTGCGATGCATGAGCAACGGTCGGGAATGTCTCAAGAGGATTAGAGCCTCCCTCTCAGTTTGTCGCTTCCAGTAACTATTTCGCATGAGAACTCTGTGAAGTGCACGCTCTGCGTCCTTCATAGCATCCTCCGTTTCTGGATTTCCCGGTTGATCAGTTTCGGATGTCTGATACGAGAAAGAACGAACCAGTTTCTGGTAAAGTGGGCGACGGAACGAGCTGATTGGCATACATCTCCACTCTTGTGATACCCCAGTTTCCTCTCTCGATAGCTCGAACGATTTCCCAAACACCATTCACTCCGAGGCTGTTCCCACTGCTTTTGAATATTTGAAGATGACACGCCCCACCACTGTTCCTTTGCGGGTTCCCGGAGATCCAGGCGCCAATTGCCGGCGCGCTTCGAGACGTCAATCCGACGGCATTGATATGTAGTTCATGGAGGTGGCGCGAACGAAGAGAAGGGAGGAAGTGTTGCACAAATGCATCTCCCAGCTGGTTGTTGCTTGTAAGCGAGAGAAATCGGAGCCGGGAGTCATTGATAGCGCTTGCCAGGGACGAAAAGACCACGGGGTCCGGAAGGAGCGCATTCTGAGACATGACATGTAAGGAACATGACAGAAGAAAAACATATAATGAGCACAAACACCAGCCAGCCATAGCGCTCTCAACACTTCGTTTCCCCGGATGTAGTCCGAAATCGCCTGCAAGCCCTTGCAACCAAAGTGTGTGCAGTTCAGACTGATCTCGGACAACGCAACTCGATGCCTGGAGCCAGGTGTCGAGCAAAGGTAGTTAAATAGATGGGATACTCCATCGTCCCCCAGCGAGTTATGATTCAGTGTCAACTTGGTGACCGCAGCACGTTGTGTGTTCAGTTGAGAAATAATTTTCTGTGCACCTTGGGGAGACAAGTAACGTGGCATAAATGAGTGAACTAGTGATGATCGATTCCTGGAACTCGCCTGTGGTCCCATGAAGTCCTTCGTCCACGCGATTCAAGTGAGACCGGCTGGACAGGGGGACCGCCTGCAGTTTGACGGAGGAAGGAGGGCCGGGAGTAGCTTCCGACGACGCATGGTCCTCCATTCAGAGTTGTCTCTGAACGACGTGTGTCACCGGCTAGAGAGCTTGTTCTCGAGGCAGTAGGGCTGACGTGACACACCGCAATGTTGGTAAAGCAACCATCAATGCTGAGCAATTATCATTCTGACACGTACTAATTGAGTCCTGTTGAGTGCGCTTTCGACGAGCTGCCAGCGCCGAGCCCGGGTCACCCCAGTGGAGAAGCGAGCCAGCCTCCACCAATGTCCGAGGCTCAAGGCGTTACAATTTAATGAACTCCTGTGCTGAAGTGCTCGAACCTGGACGACGTCAGGTGTAGCAATGTATTGGGGATGGTACAACAAGACGGGAAGCGCTGTAGAGCAATGTTGAAGAGATGAAAGTGTCGAAATGAGAGATTCCAAGGTGAGGTACTACTTATTTACGGAGTACTGAACTTGTATCTGATAAGCATAGCTGTTACATAAGCCAGAACACATGGCATGAGTAAGCCAATAAGCTAGGGCGCGCGAGAATCGAAGCTAGGTATTCGGTGGAGCGACAACGACATGAAAACTCGCACTGTCCCGCATGGAATAACTCTCACTGGGAGAGGTTTCGGATATTATGGGTTTTCGAGTAAATGATGATGTGAACCCGCGGAGAAAACCCAACATCGCTGGCACGATATCGGGAGACACCTTGCCGTGCCCTTCATTCCCCTCTTCATTGCACTCCACCTGGTTTGGATCCGGTTGAAACCACCAAAAGTCGCACCGGTCTCGAGCGGTCCAGATACTCCATATAACCAACAGGACTACCACGAACATGAAAGCTCCCGCGGAAGCCCGTGAAACCGTATTGGCCGGATGGTACCACTGAACCGCGAAAGCTGCAAAGAAAAGCAACATGCTGAGAAGGTATGGTCAGGGAAACAGATTACCTATGACATCCAGGACACTCACCCCCACATGAGGAAAGCATGCGGCAGGCTGTAAACGATGGCGAGAGTCTCAAGACCGTGCCTTTCGTGCCGTAATTCATGCAAAAATTTGGCCTGTTCGAGTCAG